>SNQN01001136.1:0-10627 GCA_008642245.1 Bassia scoparia | reverse complement strand
GCAAAGGGTAGTTTAGGCACATCAGTCCATAATTATTTAAAAATCATAAAGACATAAAAAGTATTTTTAAGAGGGGGACACCATCTTCCTCCTCCCTCCTTATATAATAAGAGGATGTCTTCAATTTTAGACCAAATAATATATGAAAGTTTTCATGCACCAGATCTAGGGATTATTTGCTATTGCTCAAAAATATCCTTCTCATGACAAACTTTGTTAAAAATTGAAAGTTTTTTTTATATTATACTTCACATATTGCATTAAATATTTTTCTATACAATATAATAGTTAATCATATAAATTTGATTAGGATACTTTAATATATCTATCTAATCTTAAAATTTAAAAAACCTATGGAATATGATGAAAAACTTGAGCACATATTTTCTCTCAAAGTGTAAAAATAGAATACCAAATAATAAAAACTTAGATAATCACTTAAAAAACTAAAATATGGTATTATCTTAAAAAATACCTTATATGGAAGAGACGTATTGCCACAATAATAATGAGTCTTCACCTATTTAAAGGTTAAATTTGTTACGACTTTGAAAACACTCATTCTAACGGAATAAATGTCACTAATAAAATAAAACAAAGAAAGAAGATTTTTGTGCGAGAATTTGTAATACTTATGTATCTCCTATCTAAACTTCCAGAACACATTGGT
Source organism: Bassia scoparia (assembly GCA_008642245.1). Classification (NCBI taxonomy): domain Eukaryota; kingdom Viridiplantae; phylum Streptophyta; class Magnoliopsida; order Caryophyllales; family Amaranthaceae; genus Bassia; species Bassia scoparia. The sequence goes on along the minus strand of SNQN01001136.1, from coordinate 9,957 downwards.
TAAGATCATATTAATCATTAAAAATCTTTACAAAATTGATCACGGATTCTACCATGAAAATCTTTACCCAAAACGTGCGAGGAAGAATCTTACTGCCATTAGGGCATGAGTACGTCAAGTACATAACTTAATAGAATTATTCCAAAACACATTTTTTTTTGTTGCTGGCGGTGGGGCGGTGGGGGAGAATAAGCTAACAAAAAAATATAAACAGTAGATATTCTCATATCATATAAGACAAATCAACAAAACTACAATAATCGTTTCCGATCACTCACTAAAAACACTCGACCTTAAGATTTTATTCTCCATTTTAAAGAACACTAAAAACATAGGTATTCTCGCATGACATGGTCTTAAAAAAATTTTATAACACCATAATTATATAACTTTAGTCCAACTGGATAATTCACGAATTCGATTGTTACACTTCCCCTCTACACGCATTAGTAACTAATCAAGTTGTTGTCTTTTACTCGTACTTAGCTGAATAGATCATCTCATGATTTAAATATAACATCTGTAACCAGCATAAAATTATTAATTATTCTGACATAAAATAAAAGAATTGAATTTGAATGTCATCTAACATCATCTAGCTAGGCTTAAAAATTTATTAAAGAGTCTAAATGCAGTCTTCTATTACAATTCATCTTTTTGACGAGGAAAAAAATGGACTCTTTAGTCAGATAAGCGAAAATTATTACATATTTATAAGAGCATCACTCTTTATTTTGTATACAAGAACTAGAAAAAAAGCGATATGATCGTGCCAAGGAAAATCGTTGTCGTTTATTACTTCACGCGTCCCCAAAACACGCAACACATCGAGGGATTACGAGAGGTTTTATTATTGACAACTAATTTTTTAGTCCCGACCACAGTAAGATGTGATTTACTCAATTCCACAATCTCGATCAGGGATTAATTTAGTACTTGACTCAGAACATGAAGAAAGTTTCATCTATAGATGGATGCTCTAATTAACCTATGCTCCAGTTCTGGTATTTGTTCTACATTTGCATTATGTCCATCAAGGTAGTCTAGACGTAGAGTAGTTAGCTTGACCCATGGCAAAGACAAGTGAACAAGATAAGCCAAATGATAACCAAAACTCAATTTGTTAAATTACATTAAATGTTTTTCCGCTATAGTAGCTTGACATATATTTACCTATACTAATATGTATTAGAAAAGAATCACCTAGAAAAATACATAAGAATTGACAAGTATAGTGATGTATGGAATTTGTATATACTTTTATGATATAGTAATGTATAACTTGAATAATAGTACAATACTAAATCACCCAAACCAAAACATTTATATACAAATTAATGATCTATTACAACAATCATAACACCTTATATCCCCATGAATTGATAAAACCCTAAGAAATACACATAGTGAACGAGGTTGAGCTGTTATATTATTAAGAAGAAAAATGAAAAACCACAAGCCAACAAAAAACACAAATGTGTTATACAATCAGTTCAAATATTTTCCTGATAAAAGAACGAACTACAGCTTGAGTATGAGAAGTTGTATCGAACGAGAAATCTGCTAGCCAAAAGCTATCAAATGAGTGTCAAAATTATTTATGAATTATGAAGATTTAGACGACTGCTTATGCATTATTCCAAAAAGAGTGTTACGTTTTCGGTATATCAGCGCGAAGAGTCATGCATCTACAGAAAAGAGATGTTTAGTAGAGCCGAAATATATTAAGGATTGACTTACAGACACATTACATTCCTTCTTTTTTATAATCTTGCATTCTGTAGCACATTTTTTCTTTAAAAGGGTGATGAAAAAGATAAATCAAATAATGAATCAGTTTAGCATCATACAAGTAAATCGTCTCTAAAGAGATTGTGTGTGATATTAATTATACATAATCATCAACTCACGAGTAACATGTAAGAACATTCTCATTGAGCCTCTTATAAGTATTACTAGCCTTGTCATGGACTACGAATGACCAAAATGATGCGACAATCCTCATAGACACTCTGACGAATACTCTAAGATGAGGGCGGTTCGTTGTAATGTTAAATGTAGAGCAACTTAACAATCCTTAATTAGACAGGATTTTTTTCTACCAAAAATTAATTAACACACAGATCATCCTAAAATCCTACAAGATATAAACTTTTGGAGCGCTGTAGAGAAATCATGAGTCTAAAAACACATAAAACTCTTCCAAATACAATTAGTCACTAGAACCTAAACCTGATGAAAAGTATAGATGAGTGAGTCATAAAAAAAATTAACCATGGCAGATGAAACATACAACTGTAGACCTACGGTGCATGGCTGTGTATTTGGTAATAGACCTAGAATACTCTGAGTCACCCTTGTAAGGTTTCTATACTAATCTATTAGTACGCACTCAAAAAATGTTCATCAGATCTTGTTACATACCAATGAACTTCTTATGAAAAACCCATAACACTTTATAGCTCTCTCATACACCTCTCTCTATGTTTGGCTCAGCCGAGGTAATCTTCGCAATTCTATCGCAACAGATGTATATCAAATATACAGCTTAGATCCCTGCGTTGGGCTTTCAATAGAAATACTGCTGCAACACAATGACCCCTCGCTCAGAGATCAACAGAATACTAAAGAATTTAGACTCTAGCAATCTTACATTATTTAATACCTTAATACAAGCAAATAAAAGATACTACAACTATTGCTCATTTTTGTACTCTGACGTAGAAAAATTGCTTCTAGAGTAATTATCCTTCTGTCCTCCTAGAGCACTCATAATATGTGAAATAATGGTTTGATATTCAGCTCTAAACAAAAGTTTAGTATGTACATCACTTTTCATTTATACCTTTTGAATATAAGTAGAGAATTGCCCGTCTAAAACGCCTCAACTATAAATACACCACCAATACACACACCGACATATTCCCAGACCATCACTATCCTCATATAATGAATTGAAACGCGCTAAAGACACTTGCCACTTAGTTCTACCTGACTGGCCAGCCACAAAACACCACATTCTCAACTCTCTCCCTTAAACTGAAAATCTCTACTCTAACAACAACAGCTAAACATTCTCCCAATTAATTCTACCATCCCAATCGAGCTTAGCTGCCTCCTGGTATCGCAATTCTCTACTATACAACACTCGTTCCGCATGAAATCTTCACCACATTATCTCAACTGAATACCTTCATTTCTTACTCGAAGCACACATGACTGTTTTGCCTCTTTCAACAAGCATGAGAGAGAACAATGAGCAAGTACAGCTCAACTTTACTTGCCTCACAGGATTGGCCACCGTACTGACTATCCAAACCAATCTACAACAAATAAATTATTAGTCGATCACACAGACAATAAGCCACCAAAAATTAATCTAAAATTTATAAAAAGATTATATTTTTAGAAAATTGAAACAATAATCCCACCCCTTTTGTGGTCTCCTCTCAAGTCTCAATAATCCACCCAAAGAACAACATTACCTCTGCTAATAACTCATCACAGCAGATCAATAGCCGAGCTATTTTCGGCCAAAATAATCCGAATCTCATTTTGCTGCTTTTCTTAAGCCTCAAATAGTTAGCGCACCACTTTCGCTACCTTATCAGAAAGAAAGCAAAAATGAGAGTTCGGAATTTTGGGAAGCAAACCACCGTCTCTATAAAGTGATATTCTTTCGCACCTTACCTGTAATTTAGAGTGGGAAGGTTTCGAAAGTTTTGATATACAGACTTGCTCCATGCACAAGAATCAAAGTTATAAAGCAAGAGATAGAATTTCCACTATAATATATGTGCGCAGTTAATGATCATAATCTAATCAACCTACATCCTATCACAAAACGCGTAAGGTTTTACTTTTATTATAGACAGAGAGATTAAAAATTAATCTGTGGAGTTAATAAAATGTACCCATTACCTCACATTGAAGGAATCGCCATTTTAAATTACTCAATATACTTTGACATAAAATCCAGCTGTAGGAAATGAACGAGTATAATAATGAGAAGTGATACTCATCTAATGATCTTCTTTTAAATTGGACAGGCATGGTAAGTGACTACTGTCATTTCTTCCAAAATACATGCTATATGTATAATTAAACAGAGTAGATTTAAAACTTATAGCCAATAATAATATCGGATTACAAATATTCCCCTATAAATGAAAGTCGAACTCGTATTACCTAAGAAGACACATCCTGGACTACCACAAACTGTTTTTCCAACGCAAACAATATTTACAAGCAATTGTTCATACCAGACGAACAAGTCGTGACCCTCTCTTATTTATATGCTCAGACATGCCTTCGCCCTTTTGGAGCTTCCTGGTGTTAATGCTCAAGAGACCCTATGAAGCCATTCTTTATCCGTGCACTTTTTCCCTATTTTCTGACAAGTAATACACTCTCTCACACTCACTTTCATTATTTTATAATGATCATGACTTCTATTTATTGATTCAATGTAAAAAATTCCATAATCTGAATACACAAATTCACTAAACTTAATCACTATCTCTCTTTACGGAAAATAATTCACATCTAAATTTAAGTATTGTTTGCTTGAGACCAATAATCATCACAAGCAAATAATAAAGCGGAGTTTTTTGAAATTTCAGAAGTAAAAACTAATTTACAGTCCCCCACTATTTATTAAATAAGTAAATTATTCAGCACATTAACTCACAAAGAGAACAAAAAACACTATACTTTGTACACTGCGCGAAAGGAAATTGTTCAGACACACCATAGAGAAAGATTATGTGACCTTGTGTGCAGAAACACAACCACCATTCGATAGTATGGAATAGATATATAAAAACAAGACTGCGAAAAGTTTTTGAAAGGCGTGTCTCATTTAGCAAATACTCTTATTGAAGCGGTGGATAATCCATGGACTTCGAACTTATCATCTGAAAAAACACTGAGCCAAAAAAAATCAAAGTCATCCTTATATATCAAACCAAGGAGGTGCCCTCTACCCCCTTTTGGCTCATAAATAAACATACTTATAAATTAGGAAATAAAGATTGAGAAAATTTGATTAGATCCCAACCGTTAGCGGGTGTCTTCCCATAATAACCCAAGTGAATTCCCTCAGCTGATATATTTTAAATAATCCTAAACTGGGAATTTAATCTCTTACCTGAAAATTATCACTCACCACTCTATATTTAGCCTTCATGTCGTCAGTCTCTCCCACGTAATGGATGTTTGTGCTACAAAAATTCAATAACATCCCTGTCAGAAGGTAAAGAATACCTTTCACTCTAGACGTTAATCTGTTGTATATTGATATTACTAGCTCAATAACAGTACACTAAGGAGATATAGCAAAGTACAACTATACCATACAGAACCTAAGGTCACACCTTACACTCGATATCAAAAACAGTAAATCGAGAAGATACCCATACACAACCACAGCAACATTACACATCAATCAATCCATTCACATTGAACTCTCAATTGCCCATCTGATCATATTTCTATGCGCTATTACAACCTAATGCCTAGCGTCCAAGGCAGCGCCGCCATACACCCAAGCCTTTTAACCATCACACCCCCATAATCATGATATAACCCGACATACTCCTTTCAATACAATAGCCGGTATCCCCTCACCACTCGCCAAGTCACCCACCTAAAAACTCCTCCACTCTATCTCTTGTCAGCCTCCATGCTCCATGATAATAAGCATCTACAAGCACCACATGCCTTATCAAAAAGTTCACCAACTAAAACTCTCATCAAAACTCCCACCGTTGGTATGATCATTTTTTGCAAGATGTTTATAAGCTATGGGATTAAGGAAATTAAAACAAGCACTAGGGTTTTAAATTGGATTTGATTTACAGTATAATCTGAAGATACGTCGTGTGTCAAATATATTCGAGATGGTGAATTCAATGAATGACTTGTGGCTGTAATGGATGAATGTTAATGTACTTAAGACCTCATAAATTGCTTGGCGAACACCAATCATCTGGCGTATACATTATATGGTTTCCGGGCAATAGTCAACAACAGTCATCTGGATTTGTGGATCTTCGACATATTGTGCACTAAAATATCCGGTGTGCTGCCGTGTGCGCGAAAACTATTATTTATAAATGAGAAGGAATGCCTGTGAGTACAAAAGTTCCTCATGTTCTATAGTAGGACGTGTGGATCGAAGAGAACTAGAGAAAGGATTTTGGTTTTATAATTTGGCCCTAAGAAAAGGTAATTTCAAGATCTTACTCACCATTCCAAAACATTAGTGTTTGATCTGGCTCTTAAAATTAGAATTTGATAACGAACTATCTCGTTTGCTACCTGAGAATTTATAGCTCATATGCCGTATTGATTTTAGAAGTGATCCTATATAGCACTATCGCTTTAATCTTTTGATCCATATCCTAACGTGGTTGTTGCTGAAAAGTTTTAAGTTCACCCAAAATTAAGAAAAATTAAATACCAATATTCGTTGCATTTGATAATCGGTGATAAAAGAGTAAACATAAGCGTGACAAAATGTACTAAAACTAATGAACAATTTTACTGAGTCCTAGTAATGAGTTATTACACATAACAATTGGTGATAATTTATTAAAAAAATGTTGATATTATTTTAGATCAACAAGTATATAGCAAAGACGACAATAAAAAAACAATTGGACCGTTACATCAGTTGTTGGCGATCGAAATTTTTTGAATTTTTTGGTAAATTGGTCACTGACCTTCGATATCTATTTCAATAGAGGTCACCGTATGTCGTTGGGGTAGAGTTCGCTCAGACATCCATGATTGTCTAAACTGCACAGGTTTTCCAGATAGGAAATAGTGAAAGAAAAAGAAACTCAGAGAAACAAAAAATAGATTAAAACCGGATTTTATCCATTGCTCTCATAAAGACGGGTTAGGTAAAAAGTCTAATAGGAAATTTGATATAAAGTAGATTTATGTTTAATAAGATTTTACTTCCTACAATTTGAATATTATCCAGATCATATATATAATACTCCCCGAAAAAGTGGTCATTGGCCAATATATGATTTTTCTAATGTTGACATTATATCCAGACCCATTGGTAACTTTTAAAAAAACGGTGCAATAGAACAACAACAAATTATGCTTATCTGCCCATTAATAGTACGTGACACTCCATAGCACCACACTACCCAAAATATTCCCCTACAAATTTGTTTTTTTAAACACAAAAAATAAATCTTCCCAATATCACCTACAAATCTATTATTTCCTTTTTTCATAAATCCATTCGACAGACCAAATTATTTCAAAATTGTTCCAATAAAGAAGAAGAATTTATCCTGCAAAGCCCAGCATTTATGAAAGTGGGAATTATAATCTAAATATAGTATTTTATAATTAAAATTTCTTAATTAAATTCGTACAAATATTACTAATCAATCACCATTCCAGAATAATGATAATCTATTATATATTATTAATGTAAAATTTTCAGTTAATTAAAATCACTTACCTTTCATATGACTTTAATACCTATATTTTATAGGGTAATTAATAATGCCAATCTTTTACATATTATAGATTAGAAACGCTGTAATCAAACACACGTACTTACTTCAAGTCTACTACCGAGGAATCAAGGAGACCTCTGGGCGATCAACCACTATTACCATAACTAGGTTCGTTGGTGCATTAATCCGGTTGATATTTATGAATAATTAAAATTAAATACGTAATTTTAGGCCAACAAACAACAACAGTAAATTAATGAGAGTTATAACAAACAAACAATTATATTAAAAACAAAATAGAATGATCATGCATATCTACACTATAAAAAAAGTGATTTCTCAAAATAATTTATGTCACTATACTTATAGTATGTTACATGAGATAGGCGACAGCAAAATAAAAAAATACTCACAATGATGAGGCAGTACGCCGGCATTACATATAAGATATAGTGTCCCCAGCGACGATAAATTTACATTATTGAATAATTACATTTTGCTTACTTTTCACCCTTTATTGCTTTATTAGTTTCAGGCCTATCCTGACATTGCACTCTTAGCGAGCGGTCGCCCGCTTACTAAGAGTTGCGATCCTATGGATGTGGGAGTATAATCAAACAGGCCCCTACCAACTATAGTTCCCAAATAGGCAGACAGAAGTCTCAGGTTTGATCTGTAAACCAGGTATGCTGTCATAACGCAGAATTCGAGATAAATATGAGTATTGTATCCTATAGGACGTGTACGACGTATTTTTGCTTACATATTATGACTGTTTATGAAACTGTCGAGCATCATGGTCACTGTCATGCCCTACGTAATTTTCTGGACAATTAAAACCCCGAGGACATCCTTCTAACCGATGGGTAACTTTGAATAAAAACGTGTGTCTCAGCTGAACACCTTGATTCTAGCTTACACCTATCCCCGATATTCCTGCATCCTTCTGATCAATCATTCTTCAAATATAATCTCTAATCCCAATTAATTGATCCCTCTCCTTCATTATTTAAGCATCGAGTACGCTTTTATTCATATATAGATCATATTGAAAGCATTCCAATCTTATTAAGTTAGACCGTATCGAGTAACTATAATTCTTTTTAATAACTTTCTTTAGGATTTCAAATCTTACACCAACTATTCCAAAACAATATGAAATTTAAATTCTAAGTAATTTTCAGAAAATATCATACCTTTTAAATCCAATAAGTTGCGTTTGATTGTTGATTTAGTATGCACCAGATGATCAAACCCCGCTAAACAAAAGCAATGCAACTTATTTGTTCCTCATACAAAAAAAAATCGCCAATTACTTCTTACGTATTTTTCGCACTTTTTTTTTCACAATTTTTCAATTTGCAAATGTGATCTATTAATAATACAATTGTAATTTAGTATAAAATATTTAGGCTTAAATAAATATGTCTATACCGAACTGATCAATATTTAGAATTACCCCGAGTTCTCAAGAAACTTTTGAAAAACGTAGCAAAAAAAAAGGGTTTATATATGATTGGATTGTGAGAGCGGAGTTTTGCTGATTTTTTGGGAATTTTTTCGAAAATTATCATCACCCTATTACCTATGTCGTCGGTCTCSATCGTTAATGGAGTTTCAAATCATATGTCTCGAGGAAGAAGATGACGAAGGTTGATGGTRACTACTATGCGTTTAGGGGTTTGCGTCAAATTCGATTTTAGGTCATTGCCAACATGTACGATGGTCACAACCAGAAAATACAATTTATTAATGAACTCTGATTGCAGCTGGTCATATTTATGGCTATTTCTAATGCCTGGTGCGGTCATAACCAAGTTATAACCTGATGTAAACAATTTTGCCATACAAACGGTTCGAGTACTAATCCAATCTTTTTTTAGGCCATGTTCGTTATAGTTTAAGCAAATTAAGTCATAGAATTTTCAAATTATTGTAAGTCATTTTTTCAAGATGTTTATAAGCTATGGGATTAAGGAAATTAAACACACTAGGTTCATTGGATTTGATAATTAACATACTCTGTAAAATATAAAATAACGGTGGTAATAATGTATAAAACAAAAGTGACAATCTGATCTATGGAGCAATGGGTCATGCACATAAAAACGGGAACGATTTATTAAAAAAATGTTATCAAAAGTTTCCCTTATAGTTCGAATAATATATTTTTTTATAATTTTTAAGTAATTTCAAATCTTACTCAACCATTCCAAAACAGTGATGATCTAATTTAAGTAATTTTTGATAAATATCTTTACCTTAATTATAGTCTTATTTTTAGGAGATATAATATGCAATCTTTTGATATTATTGTACGTGGTTTTCTGAAAAAGTTTTTAAGTTACAAAATTAAGAAAATTAAATACAATATGTTCGTTGCATTTGATAATGGTGATAAAAGATAAAATAAGGGTGACAATGTATAAAACTATATTGACAATTTATGGAGTAATGAGTTATACACATA
>SNQN01001135.1:89034-105333 GCA_008642245.1 Bassia scoparia | reverse complement strand
TGGCGACTCCCCTCATTCGACACACTACCCCAACGCATCACGTGCGGGGATTCCGTTTGGCTCAAGCCACGCACAAAGCACCTCATGTAGTACCAACCGCGCCCGCTATACGCTGAGGCGCGGCCCACGCTCCTACAGAAGCCTACCGCTTATTAGCCTCTAACCGAGGAACCACACTTAAACCACATATATAAATGCCTAGGTGACCTCATTAGGAACACTTCGCACGGCGTTGGTTGTGACCTCTCGAACAAGTAGCCTGACCGGCTCCTTGACTAATCCCTGACCGGGTACCTCTAGCCTTGTAGGCTCGAGAGACAAACACAGACCAGGAGATTGAAGATGATCCGCTGACACCTAACCTCCTCGGTCCCTATTATAAGTATCAAGCGTGGGCTAATTGTCCCTGCCAATGGTCAGGCGCCACGTGGCTACTAGTGGGTCCCACCATAGTCCAAGAAAGGGACATGTGGGCCCCACAGAACAAAGGCACCGCAAGAACAAGGTGCAGACAAGTCAGAAGGCAGATTTCTGTCCCACATTGATGAAATAATGATAACTGTGTCCCACATTGGGAAACATCAACTGACATCTTCACCAAATCCCTATAAAAAGGGAGTTGGAGAGTCCACTCCAGGTATCTAATTCTGAACCCAGCGAGTCTAGTCTAGCACTTTAACTAGCTTACTCGACCTTCAGTTGGTCTCTTTGCTGACTTAAGCATCGAGGGCTTTTCCGGAATCCCCGGGGTAGTCACCTTGTGTGTTTTGCAGGTTGGCCGAAGAGACCAAGTGTCCATTCTCAGGACAACGACGGAAGCACGTGTGTGCCAGCTGTCATCCCCAGTCTTTATTACTCACCCTACTTTTCTACTGTATTCTTTGTAAGTTCCTTGAACAGAACACAACAATCTAAATGATATGAGTTATAATTTGGTGAAAAAACATAACCTAATTCTTTTAATTTCTAGATCATATATTTAAGTACACATACGCAAGTGAAAAGAAATTATTATAAAATAAGGCAAATTAAATAAAATATGTGATGATGTAAAATTGTAAACCGATTGATTTATCGCAGCAGTCGGCAATCTCTTATTTGCAACACACGCAAACAAGCTTTACTCATTCAATTCAATGCTTAAATTGCTTATCAAAATTCTCAAATTTCAAGTACACCAATAATCACTTATGATTTCTTCCTCTCTTTTTCTTTTTTTTCATTTTTTTAATGTTTCTTCTAAAAGTTGAGTCCTTTATTCTAGATATTAAGTCAACATGCAACGACAATATATTGCATACTCAGCTTATAATAAATGTCAAATAGATCACTAATCTGATATGTGATTATTTATATGTAACCCTAAGAGATTGTACTCCGTAAAGTATCGATAGACATTCTAAATGGTTTAAAAAAATTGTCAATTTATGACATGATTACACGTAAATTAATTATCGATGTAATAAACGTTAGATAAATTATAATATATCGGAGTATCAAATTTCATATATTTAACTTCTTATTAATAGCTCTAAGGGTAATGTTTGACATTTTCTATCTGAATAATAATTATTTTTTTATTATTAATTGAGGACCATGTTGATTACAATCATTAAAACACGTTATAAAACTGGTTCTACTAACTTTTTGAGCAAGGAAAATGTATAAATCATTGCTTACCTTAAAACAAATCATCAATGCTTATTTATCCACCTTAGTTGTTGTTTGTTGGACGTAATATGTTTATAACTAATTAGTTACGACCAACTTCAACTTAAACATTGTCTTCAATTACTTTCACAACTTTACAAGTAAACTCGTGCTTGGAATTGTACTGTATTATTTTATGGCAAATACTTAGATGTATCGGGTGCACATTAAATTTTGTACATCAGAATTATAGTGATCATTTTGGGTAATATAGTAACCTTTGATCAATATACTAATTATAGTGACTCTTATTGTTATCTACTATATGAGATAAGTGAATAATAGTCACTACTCACATATTGATGTAAAGAGTCACTATATGCTTGATGACAATAATTTATTGTGCAACTGATGCATTATAAGAACTTCTTTAATTTTATTCATCCCTCCCTTCGACAATGGATTATTCAACATTATGTGCCTGCAATAAGCTATTGTTGAATTGGTCATCTATTCCCATACGTTATAAAAAGTTTTAACAATTTTGATATTTTAATAAATAAATTTGTTTATCAATTCACCCAAAATTTCACACACATTTTAAGGTCGGTCTCTTACTTCAACCTTATTTTTCAATTCAATTCATGTATAATATCTAATTTCCTCTCTTATAAACAATTCAATTCAGTAATAAGTTGTTTTCAATGAGGTAAACAGACCTTGAGGTATGTAATTAATGTGAGGGATGACCACTCGCTAAGTTTTAATGACTAGTGTTTTTCCTCCACGTGGTTTCAACGGCTAGAAGTTCAGATAAAAAATCTTTTCAATCTCATCTATATCTCATAGTTTTGAGCCCAAATTAGCATGACGACATCTATTATAGTTGTGTGAATTGACTTTCAAAATTTTCGTCTTTTTCAATAAAAATTAGTCTAGAAACCTCATTTATGTTTAATCCACGTTTTAGCCCATAAAATGTTTTTCGGTGATTGTCTCAATTATGCCTTAAATTTCTCCCTCACCATAAGGGTCATGAGGATGAACCCTTACCAAATTCAGCGCCCAAATGAAGAGCGTTGTGTTTCCATCCTACGAGCTTTTCGACGACCAGATCGAGTTTCTTAAAGGAAAAGTGTTTCAAAATCTAATCATAACTCATAGTTTTAGCCCCAAATTTTTGTGTGATGATGACATTATTTATATAGTTGAGAGAACCAAACTGAAATGAAATTTCAGCCTTTCACACTAATTTCGACCCGAAACCTCCATTTTGTGACATTAATCCATGTTTTTGCCTTGAATCGCCGTTCGCGACCATTTCAATTGTTGCTCAAAATTCCTCCTATATCCTAAGTGTCATGGGGGATGTTTCATCACAAGTTTCAACCTCGAACGGACACTATTGTGCTCTCACGTGCGTTTCAATGACTGAAAGTTCAAAGAAAAGTCCTTCGAAATACTCATATCTCACTTTTGGCCCCAAATTTCATTCATGCATTATATATTCTATTGTGGAACCAACCATAAACTTTTCGACTCTTTAAAATTGAACTGATCGATACCTTATTTCGTGGTGTATAATCCACGTTTTTTTTGCCGTGAAACGTCATTTCAACGAATTGTCTAAGTTTGCCCAAAATTTCCCACACATTTTAAGGATAATGGGGATGTTCTCTCCCAATTCAGCTCAAAATACAAGTGTTGGTCTCCCACATATGTTTCAACAGCTGAAAGTTTACAAAAAAGGCTTCAAAGCCTCATTTGCCCCAAATTACTTGACATCTTATATATTTGTAGGAATCACCACATACTTTGACTATTTTTAAAATCGATCGAATACCTATTTTCATTTACGGACAATCACATACTCAGAGTTTTAGCATCGCATCAACACTTAAATATAGTTGTTAATGCGTGTGATTTGTCCTAGGACACTAGTATAATAATAATCAATACTAAGTTCAACTCTTCATCTTCTAGAGTTACTCGTAGTTGTAACATGGCATACGCACACATCTTCCACGTGAATCACACATTAAACATTAAGTGAACGCAAAATATAGAGTTGAGAATCTGATCTCTATTTTTAATTACAATTATATATACTTTAATTTGTGATGACTTTTCAATCACCATTTCATACTTTCCTCATTTGTTAATACGGATACTTACAAACAATATAATTAACATTTTATTGCTTCGTTGTAAAACATTATAAACTAATCATTGAGTAAACTTGACCGATTTGGTTGATTTTAAATGATGATGTAAAAATGTTATTTTTCATGCTAAGTTAAGTTGAGACTAATGAAAAACTCGCAACATTCAAATTATGCACATTTGATTTCAAATAATTAATAAAACAAATTATAATGCAAATATATAATATCCAAAGTATTGCAATTGCGCGCGAGTCATTGTACATTTCTTTTTACAGTTATTTAGGGATTCTTGCCTTGACTCTTAGTATTTCAAGTCGAACTCAATTCAAGCTTAAAGTTTATTGAGTCAACTTTTTACCTAGCCAACCTTGAATAGTATGCAAATATTATACGAGTATCTTGGTAAGTTAATAATGATTTTACGACAAGCTTCTATACATATGTCATCAGATGATTAATAACCTTGTTCAAATCAACATTGCAATAGAGTTCACTCAAACCGATTTTTAGGCCAACGATTAAATAATTCAACAAACAACACCATATATCTTATAAGTTGTCTCTCCTTATGACTCTAATTAATCACACGTGACTTTATAAATCCTCTTTTTGAAGAGTTAAGAAGAGGAAACAATTAAAATTAAACAACATACAAGAGTATAATTAAATATTAATAATTAATATTATAATAATAATAATAATAATAGCTTTAATTCATTGAAAAGAATCATGAAAGTTGTAAATTTTACTTAATAAACATATTTAAACCCTCAAAACCAAGTTAGTTAAATATTATTTTTAATAAGAGTAATGAAAAACAAGAAGTTGGGTGTGAGTTTCGTCTTCTATTTCACTACCGCCCCCAATGGGGCAATTTCCACTTTCCATACTCACTACAAAACAAGTGTTCTCCAACTATTCCTAAATTCCATGTTCAAACAATCACAACGCGCTTTCCCGTTTACAAAATCACACGCGCTTCAAAATATTTGAAAAAAACGAAAATGATAAATGACACACGCCAAACGGAATGTTGACGCACACGAACCCCACAACCCACACACGAGCAACGTCTGAGAGGTAACTGTTACCCGGTCTCACCTGTCAATCAACCACAGTTATTTCCATTCAAATTGGGTTTCGGTTAACCTACCCTAGTCAATGACCGGCCGAGCTGACTTATATATATATATACATACACGAAGTACTTCGTATAAAAAGTTATGTTCAAACATGTGTTATTATGAATTTATGATGCATGTGTTGGTGGTATGATCGAGTTGGACTTTGATCCAATCCTTACATTTTTGTAGCGATATTACTAGGATTTGGAGGCTTATGCGATTTTCAAATATGGACCCCACATGTTGCAAAGTCTAGCTCTAATTAAGTACCAGATATGAATTTTCGGGTCATTTTTTCTCGAAACCCTGTTCACCGCGCTACTTGCACATATTCAACCACACCCTGCGACTAGACTTTTAGGTTAACTAATGATAAGACCTATAGTTAACCCAACTATCCTTTTCTTTATTTTTTTTCCTTTTATTATTGGGAAACAACTAAAAAATGAAGCATGCATCAATAGCTTAAAAGAGCAACAACCCAACTAAGGTTTTGTATTTATAATGGTTCCAAAAGGAGTCCATCACATTAAAAAAGGAGCTTGTTTCTGGATATGTTGTATGTGAGTTGTGTTTTGTTTGTGTATTTTGGCAGAATTTCTAGAAAATGCATTGCATGGGATGCCGTATTGAGGATTGTGTTTTTCCTTGCAATTTGCAATGGCTTAAGTTCATTACAATCACATTTATTGGAGTAAAATTATCTATTGTGCAAATGTATTTTATTCTTATCTTCTAAACTCATTTTGATGTTTGATCTAATCATCCAAACGCTTTCCTTTTAAAAATTAAATTAAAGACTTCGTATCATATTCATCTAAAGGAATGGTATAGGATTTTGTATCTCTCTCATTTTTTATTTGATCTCGATTAATTTTTTGCCTTACATAGTTCATGACATATACTCTATCTTCTGAACTTAAAAATTGACTGTATTCATCTTTTTTATTGCCAAAGATTATAACATGACTATTATAATGCATGATCTTCAAGATTAATTTGTATTTAATAATCGCTTACATCTTTATGTATTTGAAAAAAAACTAATACGTCCGAATATAATATTTTGATAATATACGTCATGACTTAAAATAATATCTTTATGAGCATGTTTATGGTATATGTTATAAAAATTTACAGTCACAAGTTTACCAATTTGGGCTCTGAATATATATATTCGCATGAGTCTTGCACTGTTATTTAGTTCGATAACATTGATAACTGTTTACAACATTACAAGAATACAAGAGATATGTACGCATGCCCTAATACAAAAATTTAATCATAAAACATACAGTATAAGATGAGAATTGAAAGATGTATAGTAAGTCGTATATATTTCATCCCGTTTCAAAAAAAATGAATAAAAAAATGAAATTTCACGTATTGTAAGGATGAAATACAATGTAAACGAAGCCATTCATCAATGTAATTTAATCCAGAAAAAATTAAATTATAACTTAAACGTTGTTAAATAAATGAAATTAAATTAAATATGTTGTTTGCCTACTTAAAAAAATATTCCTGACTACCAACGAATAATAATGTGATTATAGTTTTGCCCCTTTTCCTCAAAAGTCAAGCAGCGAATTAAAGCTACGAAGAAATGCCATCTTTACGACACACTACATACCTAATTCTGAGTCTATGATTAGTTGGTATCGTACCCTATATATTACAAGTACTACTATGTATTTTTCATGCAACTATCATATATACTCAGCACGAATTGAAGGATTATACTATCCATACGTACAAACGTCTTATTCCATTTTAAATTAGCCGTAGACTTGTAGTCGTATATTATTTTATCCCGCACATATAATACCCAAGTATAACAAGTAATTTAAAATGACCGGATGAAGTGATAGATCTTCACTGTAAAGTGTTTCGTATATGAGCAAGAGCGGAACTAACCAGGATATTGTTTGATTTAAGAAAGGTGACGAGTTAGATAAACTTTATTAATAACTTGAAAGACAATACTTAAAATTTGACAAAGCGCATCTAAAGAGACACGACAAGAATTAACACAATAATTATTAAAATAAAGAAAAWTTTCTAAGTTGATCTTAAAGTCAATGTGTAACACTAGCAATTTAACTTAATTTAAAATTTTAATTTATAATCTTAAAGTCAAGGTGTAAAACTAGTAATAGTACAAGTAAATGCTCCTATGCTCCCTTTTCACAATATATATATAGTGCATTATTGAATTTAGTTAGGATGTGAACGAGTGGAGAGAATATGATAGTGGCTTTAGCATGGATCAAGAGATGGCACTAGAGAGTAGAGATTAAAGAGTTTTTTATTTATTTTATTTATGTAAAATGATTTATTTTATGGATAACACGAATGTGCTACAATACAAGATCAGATAAGTCATTATTCAAGTATAGACTCATCGATCTCAGGTCACCTATTACGCTAGGCGGGATCTTGTCATCGTATTTGTTTGCTAAAAAGTACGATCCAAACCCAGCCCACAGGCCACAGGCCACAGGCCACAGTTAGTTAGGTCGGGTTGGTTCAAGTGTCATGTTTAAAGTATAGAGAAGTAACGAATTAATCAGCTGAATTGAGGGTGAGAATTCCCAGCATTTATTAGTAATCAATACTCTAATAAGACCATAATAAAGGAGCAAGTAGTAGGTCTCAATTTCTCATGCTGTTATTAGTTGCAACATTTTTGTGGTGTGGGGAACACGTATGCAATGGCATATTGGCAATTTGGCATGTATGGCAGCTGTAAAAAGAACAGAGTAATTACTACATAGTCTACATGATTTAATAACTACTTTAATATAGTGTTGACTTTACAACTGTTAGTCTGTTAACCGGGCTTGATCACACCCGTTACAAGTGTCCACTTTACAAATTCACGAGGGTTCCACTTCAAAACCATACGGTGATAAATGGAGTAATGTCACTAATCCCTTAGCGTTATAAAGTAGACACAATTTTCTTATCGTTTCTTCACAGTTGACACCACCAATACAGTTGACTTTTTTTCGCATCAATTAAGTAGGCTTGTTTTTGGATGGGTCTGCTTCATGCTGCGTCGTTGCTAAAAAACACCAGGTTGTTTAGTAAGTAATAATATCTGTATATAAACAAAAAAAGTATGGAACACCTATTTCTGCTTCTATTATTTTTTAAAACAACGAAGTGAACTTTTTAAATCAATCTCATGAGTTATTTTAAACTTGTTAATAATATGAAATATTGATGGAACTTTTCACATAAGGGCTACCAAACACAATTTATAAAGTAATCTCAGAAATTCACACGTAAAGATAAAGATCCCCGCCACAGAGCCAATACCTTCTAAGATCATCGGAGCCCCTCAAGAGTTAAATATTAACTTTAGTTAAAGTCCAAGATATAACAAATTAATAAACCAATTGTTTAGGAACGAAAAAAACCCAAAACCACCTCCTCCTACCCTAGCCCTAATCACAATACATCAACCACTAGGCTAAACGAGAATCGCGCAACCATCCAAACGACGAAAGTATTCTCGGTCACAAACAAATCTTATTCTTGGCACAATCTGACCGAGACCCCAACCGTTTGTGAACCCGCGGTGCTGTTCCCAGACATCAACTCCAGTCGCCACAACCGGTTTGCTTCTATCAGCACGTCAAAATTACCCACAGAACAAACCTAAACCTCGAAACAACTTTCACTGACCGAAAAACCACACGCGCATAAACCCACCCCAATCACCTGGGATGATCAGCAGACAGATAAAAAGCACTATATGTGAGAGAGGAGATAAGCAGAAGTTGGAGTTTGATGAGATGGTTGTGCATATGAGGAATTAATTCGAATGTTAGGAGTAACTGCAGGTGATGAGGTTTGGTCCAGTATATCGGATTTGCAAGGTAGGAGTGTGACTCATAAGTTCTCTGTTTGATATAAGGTGCAAACAATACAATAACATTTGATGCGTGGTCGATAGAGTTGGTAAAAGACATGAGTAAACTATCACAAGAGAGTACACTTGACCGATGCTAATTATTAGAATGATCGAAGTGAGAAATCGATATGTGTATGCGAGATGCTAAGTTAATGAGACGAGAGAAAACTTGCAAATTTGACACACAGAGGCATGAACAATTTTGCTTCAAAATGATTAATGAAACAAATTATAAAGCAAATAATCAATATCAAAGTATTGCAATTGCGAGTCATTGTACATTTTTTTACCGTCATTTTAAGGATTTCCTTGACTTGACCATTATATATGTCAAGTCGATACTCCAAGGTTTGGCAAGCTTTAAAGTTATTTTGAGTCAACTTTTCCTAGCGAACCTGAATAGTATGCAAATATATTATGCGACAGTATCTGGTAAGTAATATTGATTTACGACGAAGTATTAGCTTCTTAATAATGTTTTAATCAGATGATTTAATAACTGTTCAAGATCTAACATTGCAAATAGGTTCACTCAAATCCGATTTAGGCCAACGATTAAATAATTAACACAACACCATATATCTTATAAGTTGTCTCTACTCTCCTCATGACTTATTAATCACACGTTGACTTTATAAAATCTCTTTTTGAAGAGCTTAAAAGAAGGAGAATCAAGAAAATTAAACAACATCAAGAGTAGTATAATAAAATAATAATAAAATATAAAAATAATAAATATATAATAATGAGGTCTGGGGATAATTAATAATAAATAATAATTTATAATCACACACACAATAATAATAATAATAAAAATTGGTAATAATAAAATAATGTAAATAATAATAATAAATAATACATATGTAATGAAATAATATATAGCTCAACATCATTTGAAAAGAATTCATTGAAAGGTTTAATTTATAGGTACTTAATAAACATATTTAAACCCTCAAAACCAAGTAGTTAATATAGTTTATTTTTATATATAAGTATGAAAAAAAAAGAAAAGTTTGGGGGAGTGTGAAATTTCGTCTTCGTATTACAGGGCGCATGCGATTCCAATCATACCCACGACCAAATGAGAAGGAATACTCGCATTTGGCCGCCAACTACTACAATAAACACAGGTGTTCTCCAATTTTCTAATTCGCAGATGTTCAAACAATGCAAACGCGCCTTTCCCGTTTTACAAAATCACACGCGCTCAAAATATTGTGAAAAAAAACGAAAAGATAAATGCAACATCGCAACTGGAATAGTTTGACGGCAACGAACCCACAACCCACACACGAGCAACGTTTGAAGGGTAATGGTTTACACCGCGGTCATCAATGATCAATTCAACCGCAGTTATTTCCATCAAATTGGGTTTCGGTATAACCTCCGTAGTCAATGGACGGCCGAGCTGGACTTATATATTGATATACTACACGAAGTACTTCGTATAAAAATGTTATGTTCAAACATGTTATTATGAATTAAGATGCATGTGTTGTGATGATCGAGTTTGGACTTTGATCCAATCCTTACAGTTTTTGTAGACGATATTACTAGGATTTTGGAGGGCTTATGCGATTTTCAAATATGGACCCCACATGTGTAAAGTCAGCTCTAATTAAGTACCGAGAATGAATTTTCGGGTCATTTTTTCTCGAAACCCTGTGTCACGCGCTACTTTCACATATTCACATCCACACCCTGCGGACTGAGACTTTTAGGTTAGACTAATGATATGACCTAAGTAGTAACCCAACTATCCTTTTCTTTATTTTTTTTCCTTTATTATTGGGAAACACTAAAAAATGAAGCATGCATCAATAGCTTAAGAAGCAACAAACCCAACTAAGGTTTTGTATTTATACATGGTTCCAAAAGGAGTCCATCACATTAAAAAAGAAGGAGCTGGTTTCGTGGATATGTTGTATGTGAGTATGTGTTGTGTTGTGTATTGGCATGAATTTTCTAGAAAATGCATTGCATGGGATGCCGTATTGAGATTGTGTCTTTTCCTTGCAATTTGGCAATGGCTTTAAATGTTCGAATTACAAATACATTTATTTGGAGTAAATATATCTATTGTGCAAATGTATGTTTATCTGTATTTTCTAAACATCATTGTGATGATTGATTATCTAAGTCATCCAAACGCTTTCCTTTTAAAAAATTAAATTAAAGTACTTCGTATCTATCATCTAAAGGAATGGTATGATTTTGTGTCTTCTCATTTTTATTGATCATCGATTATTTTTTGCCTTACATAGTTACATGACATATACTCTATCTTCTGAACCTTAAAGATTGACTGTATCTCTTTTTTATTGCCAAAGATTATAACATTGACTATATATATATGCATCGATCTTCAGATTAATTTGTATTTAATATCGCTTACTATCTTTATTGTATTTGAAAAAAAACTAATACGTCCGAATAAATATTTTGATAATATACGTCATGACTTAAAATAATCTTGATCTGTATGAGCATGTTTATGGTATATGTTAATAAAAATTAACAGTCAAAGTTTACAATGTTGGGCTCTGAATATAGTATATATCGATGAGTTCTGGCCTGTATTTAATCGATAACATGATACTTGTTTACAACTATTACAACGAATAACAAGAGGTATGTACGCATGCAATGTCAAAATTTAATCATAAAAAGATACAGATAGATGAGAAAGATGTATAGTGTCGTATATATTTAATCCGTTTTCAAAAAATTGAAATAAAAAAAATGAAATTTCACGTATTGTAAGAAAGACTATACAATGTAATACGAGGCAAGTCACAATGTAATTTAATCCGGATAAAAAGATGTATAACTAACGTGTTTAAAATATAAATGAAAATTAAATTAAATATGTTGTTAGCCTATAAAAAATATTCTGCTACAAAAAATAATGTGATTATAGTTGCCCCTTTTCCCTCAAAAGTTCAGCAGCGAATTAAAGCACGAAGATAATGCCATCTTAGCGACACCTACATACCTAATTCTGAAGTCTATGATTAGTTTGGTATCGTACCTATATAGTTACAGTATGACTATGTATTTCTGCAATCTATATATACTCAGCATAAATTGAAGATTATACTATCCTAAACGTACAAACGTCTTATTGCAATTTTTAATTAGCCGTAGACTTGTAGTCGTATATTTATTTTATCCGACACTATAATACACAAGTATAACAAGTATTTAAAATGACAGAATGAAGTGATAGATTTACTGTAAGTGTTTCGTATATGAGCAGAGGAGAACACCAAGGGATATTGTTTGATCTTAAGAAGGTGACGAGGTTAGATAAACTTTTTAAAACTTAAGACAATACATATAAATTTGACAAAGCGCATCCAAAGAGACACGACAAGAATTAACACCTAATTATAAAATAAAGCAAAATTTCTAAGTTGATCTTAAGTATGTGTAACACGTAGCCATTTTAAACTTACTTTAAATTTTTAATTTTAATCTTAAAAGTAGGTAAACTAGTAATAGTCAAAGTAATCCATGCTCCTTTCACATATATAGCTAGTATTTGCAGCGTGATGGGCGTGCGTGTCAAACGAATAACATTTATAGATTTCGTATGTGTTTTTCTTTAATATCAATGGTTTTTAGTTGTTCGTTCATCGTTAGTCAAATAAAAATTAATGTTAAATAATTAAAGAATATAATTTAATGGAAAAAAATTGTGCTTTAATATCAGATGACGAATACATAGATGAGACATATACTTAGTGTACATATTAATAATATAACTGGTTGTAATTTTATATAAAATTCAAAGTACGTTTTTCTTTCTCATTGTGTATTTTAATCAAATTATTTGTCAATGAATTCTTTTATTAGGGTAACTTTAATTATGGCATGTTTCATTATTACCATTATTATGTTAAGAAAAGAAATACTTTAAAGCATTGCTTAATTAGTATTCATGAAACTTTCAAAGCAATGTAATTTTTAATTGTTCACGGCTTTATGCAAATTGAAATAAAATGGAAAGAGATGATAAATGTATTTAAATCATTGTAATATTAAATAAATGGAAGGATATGATGTCTGTTCAATAGGGGAGCTCAGTTAAGGGTATGGTGGACATTTTGTGAAGGGACACCATCTTCCTCCCCCCTTCACTTATATAATACAGAGTATACTAGTGTTTATGTGCCGACCAGAGCGTGCTTAAGACAGTGAATTTGTATTCATTATAAAGATTATAGTATGTATCTACTACCAATGTTTATATACCTAATAATTAAGCAGCACATAACTATAATTAGTCTTAATGTATATACTTTGTAAGTAAATTGATTTTGAATTCAAAATAATTAGATTAATGTTCAATCAATTTGGATAATATATTGATTATTTACTTTCTTAATTAAGTCAAAATTAATGCAATTTTCACATTTTAGTTAAATAATAAGCGAAAGGGTAATTTTAGCATACATTATATATTTTTTAAAAATCATAAGGGTATAATGGTCTTTTAAGAGGGCGGGACACCATCTCCTCCCCCTTTCCCTTATAAATATGAGATATATATAATGTGCATTATTGAATTTAGTTAGGATGTGAACGACTGTGGAATATGATAGTGGCTTTAGCATGGATCAAGAGATGGCACTAGAGAGTAGAGATTAAAGAGTTTTTATTTATTTGTAAAATGATTTATTTTATGGATAACACGAATGTGCTACAATACAAGATCAGATAAGTCATTATTCAAGTTAGACTCATCGATCTCAGGTCACCTATACGCTAGGCGGATCTTGTCATCGTATTTTTTGCTAAAAAGTATCGATCCAAACCCAGCCCACAGGCCACAGAAGGTTAGTTAGGTCGGGTGTTCAAGTGTCATGTTTAAGTATAGAGAAGTAACGAATTAATCAGCTGAATTGAGGGTGAGAATTCCCAGCATTTATAGTAATCAATACTCTAATAAGACCATAAAAGGAGCAAGTAGTAGGTCTCATTTCTCATGCTGTTATAGTTGCAACATTTTGTGGTGTGGGAACACGTATGCAATGGCATATTGCAATTTGGCATGTATGCAGCTGTAAAAAGAACAGAGTAATTACTACATAGTCTACATGATTTAATAAACTACTTTAATATAGTGTTGACTTACAACTGTTAGTCTGCTAACCGGGCTTGATCACGCCGTACAAGTGTCCACTTTACAAATTCACGAGGTTCCATTCAAACCATACGGTGATAAATGGAGTAATGTCAGTAATCCCTTAGCGTTAAAGTAGACACAATTTCTATCGTTTCTTCACAGTTGACACCACCAATACAGTTGACTTTTTTTCGCATCAATTAGTAGGCTTGTTTTTGGATGGGTCTGCTTCATGCTGCTCGTTGCTAAAAAACACCAGGTTGTTTAGCCGGTTCACGGCTCATGGAGTTTCAATACTCCGTGAAAGAACAGAATGTGATACAAGAATTAATATGCTTGTAGTTGACTTGGTATCGTGCCAATACGAAGTAGCTGTTTTGATGAGTGTGAGAGATAATTCAATTGGTTGAATCTTTATCCGATTCGAGAGATTTTACGATTATTCTGGTCATACCATTGCGGTTCTCTACACACCAAATAACGAACCAAGTAATAACCTTTGTTTTCTCTGGTTGTACTACCATTTACCATGTCAAGCTTCATTATTTGCAAATAGATACAGTACTAGCTAGATTAACTTAAGATTAGTAGGAAATGATTCACTTTAATTTTTGAAAAATATAATAAGTTAACATGCCCTAAGAGTTATTTAAGTATTAAATCACTTCTAAAAATATACTTCGTAATAAGTTAAACTCTTAAAGTTATATTTAAGCATTAAATTCACTTCTAAAAATGAAAACAATTGAGGAGTTTAAGAGAAAAATTAACATAATGATTTATTGTCATCATTGATTGACCCATGGTACTTTAACACTTAAATTATATTAATTCATTATTTATATGTTAACATTAAAAAATAACGAATTATTAAAAAAATTCTTCATTTGTTTGATAAACACCATTGGTGCAAAAAATAATACAGTATTTATTAATAACAATAGAGACATACGTGTTAAAAAATACTTCAATAAAATCTTGTTATTATGAAATCATGTTACTGTACTTGTTATATACTGTTATGATAACACAACTAAAAAATTCAATGAAAATAAGTACTATTACAAGTATTCTGTATTTGAAATAATTTGAAAGTGATGAAGAAGTAGGGAACAATATTCCAGAATGTTAGGCCAGTAATGTAGTTTGCCAGATTCACGTGATTCATCAATTGATATAAATCATAAAGTGCACCAAAGAGTAGGGTCATAATTTCGTACTACGTTTCAGCTTCTTATTGGTTAGTTTTGAAATTACTTTTATTTCACTTCTTTTTAAAATATAATACAGTACATAATTCCTTATATAAAAAAATAATAACTTACCCCTTTAAAATAAAAAAACCTAAGCCACGTACTGATCACTATGTAACTGTATGTATACGTGGTGCTTTTTAATTGGTAGTTTGTTAAGTCACTCTTACACGCAAATTCATAACTCAATGTGAACACTGATTTCGCACTCCAAACTCCAAAGTGTAAATCCGCACTCTATTTTAACGACCGTTTTGACGATCGTAAAAAATTTAGTATCGTCAAAACAGTCGCTAAAATGGAGTACGAAAATCTGTGCTATCAATGTCTCAAATAAATTACCCACCCTCATTTTTCTCTCTTTGCTACGTGTTGTACTTCTAATGTCTAATTCATGTGTTTTCAATCTATTGCAACTTGCCAATTGCCATATTGTTGATCATCAAATTGAAGTTCTTATATTTCAATCAAACCATGGTAATAATTAAACACTTTATTGATTTGAAATGACTAGCATATGAGTGTCTCATGCATAATCCACTTAACTCGGATAGTATACACATATAATTTCTTGTATGTGAAACTTATAAACGGAGTATAAAGTTTTCTGATCTAGAGTCAATCTGTGGACCCGATATATTGTAATATAGTTTTGCCGATATTTGCTAAACCCTAATGCTTAGGTTGTTATATATATTCTCTACATATTCTAAATAATACACAACACTTATTCTCTCAAATTTAACATGGTATCAAAGACTAATTACTCTACATCACTAATCTAAAACCCTAATTTTTTTTTTTTCCACGCACTACGCTCTTGTCTCTTGTCGCTCTTTGCTCTCTTGCTTGCTTTCTGCCATGGCTGCTCCGAGGATGTCCCTAAGCTTGATCCTCTTCCCCTTACTATCTTGGTTGGGGATCAACTGCACTAGATGTTCTCACATGGTTTGAGGGTGACAATTATCTTGCGTGGACCCGTGCTATTACGTTGTCGCTCAAAGTCTCGTCGTAGTATCGGCTTTGTGGTGTCTCATTTATAAACCCGCTGACG
>SNQN01001135.1:69075-89009 GCA_008642245.1 Bassia scoparia | reverse complement strand
CCCGGTTCACGGGCTCATGGGAGTTTCAATTACTCCGTGAAAGAACAGAATGTGGATACAAGAATTAATATGCTTGTAGTTGACTTGGTATCGTGCCAATACGAAGTAGCTATGTTCGTGCCAATACGAAGTAGCTATTGTTGAGTGTGAGAGATAATTCAATTGGTTAGACTTTTATCCGATTCGAGGATTTTACGATTTATTCTGATCATACCATGCGGTTCTCTACACACCAAATAACGAACCAAGTAATTAACCTTTGTTTTCTCTGGTTGTACTACCATTTACCATGTCAAGCTTCATTATTTGCAAATAGATTACAGTACTAGCTAGATTAACTAAGATTAGTAGGAAGAATTCACTTTAATTATTTGATAATATAATAAGTTAACATTGCCCTAAGAGTTATATTTAAGTATTAAATTCACTTCTAAAAATATACTTCGTAATAAGTTAAACATTACCTTAGTTATAGTAAGCATTAAATTCACTTCTAAAAATGAAAACAATTCAGGAGTTTAAGAGAAAAATTACACATAAATGATTTATTCGTCATCATTGATTGACCCATGGTCATTTAACACTTAAATTAATTATTATTCATTAATTTATATTGTTTACATTTAAAATAACGAATTATTGTTAAAAAAAATGCTTCTATTGTTTGATAAACACACATTGGTGCAAAAAATAATACAGTAGTT
The DNA here is from genome assembly GCA_008642245.1 of Bassia scoparia. Lineage (NCBI taxonomy): Eukaryota > Viridiplantae > Streptophyta > Magnoliopsida > Caryophyllales > Amaranthaceae > Bassia > Bassia scoparia. The sequence continues at coordinate 88,305 of SNQN01001135.1, read as the reverse complement.
TAATAACAAAGTTAGACCATATTGGTAAAAATTACTTCATAAATAATCTTGTTATTATGATATCATGTTACTGTACTTGTTATTATACTGTTATGATACACAACATAAAATTCAATGAAAACTAAGTACTAGTTACAGTATTTATTTGAAATAATTTGAAAGTGATGAAGAAGTAGGGAAATATTCCAGAATGTTAGGCCAGTAATGTAGTTTGCCAGATTCACTGATTCATCAATTGATAATCTATAAAGTGCACCAAAGAGTAGGGTTCATAATTTCGTACTACGTTTCAGCTTCTTATTGGTTAGTTTTGAAATTACTTTTATTTCACTTCTTTTTAAAATAACAAGAATACAGTACATAATTCATCATATATAAAAATAATTAACTTACCCCTTTAAAATAAATAAACCTAAGCCACGTAGCTGATCACTATGTAACATGTATGTATACGTGGTGCTTTTTAATTGGCTATGTTTGTTAAGTCACTCTTACACGCAAATTCAATACTCAACGTTGAACACTGATTTTCGCACTCCAAACTCAAAGTGTAAATCCGCATTCTATTTTAACGACCGTTTTGACGATCGTAAAAAATTTAGTAATCGTCAAAACAGTCGCTAAAATGGAGTACGAAATCTGTGCTATCAATGTCTCAAATTAATTACCCACCCTCATTTTTCTCTCTTTGCTACGTGGTTGTACTTCTAATGTCTAATTCATGTGTTTTCAATCTAATTGCAATTGCCAATTGCATATTGTTGATCATCAAATTGAGGTTCTTATATTATCAATCAAACCATGGTAATAATTACAAACATTTATTGTTTGAATGACTAGCATATGGAGTGTCTCATGCATAATCCACTTAACTCGATAGTGATACAATAATCATTCTTGTATGTGAACTTATAACGGAGTATAAAGTTTCTGATCTGAGTTAATCAAATTAAACAACACATTAAACTATAAATCACTATCAATCGCTTGTAAAAAATTGAAATGAAAATTGAAATAAAAATGTGTGGCCTTTTCCAGTTAGCTCAAGGCATACTTTGATTGATGTGCCTGCTGTGATGATTTGTGAGAGTTCCCATATTGGTTTCAACAATAGTAATAAGTGTTACTTTTAGACCCTAAAAATATAGTTCAATTCATTTGTAAACAATGTTTGCAAGTTTACAACAAAAGATATTTTATATTCCTCGCGCACAATAATATCCTTTGTTGCAAACATCTTTTACGGATGAAGTATTTGATTTTAGTATCAAAATTAACACTATTTTAGCAACAAAGAGTCGATTTCTTCTCAAAATCAAATAATTATCCCCCTTATTTAATAATTAAATATCCTCTACATGTCATCACGCCATGAGAAATAAATACTTCGTATAAATTTTTACCTGTCTAATCCCAAGAAAGTTCTAAAATATGTATTGTTCTCATACTTGACAAAGCTATATACTAGAGTTGATCATGAGTAGCCTCGATCCCAAGTCTGTCTCGGCCGTCTGCAAAAAGTGAAGTTATGGTAACATATTTCGGCTCGCGTTTTTAAAAACTTTTGGCGATTGGGACAAGACAAATACCTGTACCGTTTAGTTTTTTTTTGGGCGGCCGCAAAGTTCGCACTTTTTTTGTGTGATTTGACAAGTTTTTTGCCAACATCCAACCTCCCGCACACTGGACAATAAATTCTTTCTTAACTCGGTCCGACCTGCACTTTGATCACCTCTACTATATACAATAGTCGGTGAATGACCAAATCTAACTACATCTTATAAAACGCAAGTACACAATTCGGGTGTCCCTAGCTATTGAATTATATGACAAGATTATCGATGACTATCACAACCTTGCATGAGTTAAAACTCATGATTCATTTGATTCATAATCCTTTTTTTTTAATAATTTCAATGATTCACACGCACTAAGTTTCGTTTAATGAAGCGTAGAACATTTTTTATAAAAAACCTAATAATTACAGAATATAAAGATAAGTATAACTTCTTTATGTCGTTATATTTTCAAATGATCGAAATAAGCTCATCTCATGTATATTAGTGTTATATAGAGAACTACGGAGTAGTTATTTATTAACATCAAATTTATTCATGCATGTGGGCAAAAATCTTGAAATGTTAGCCCACATATACGATATATAATTAATAATTGATGAATGTGGTCGTGTCTTTTAATGAACGAATCACGTACGGTGACTTTGATCGAAAGATCCTTTGAGTATTTGTGATTTGTGCTTGTGATAGCAACTTGGATGCAAAGCTTCAAAACAACACTACCACATTAACGTGTTACTTTGGCTTAATCTATCCGTGTTCCCTTCGTATATTAACCTACCTTAATTTCGCATCTATGTACGTCGCTAACATATATTGATGAATCAGTAATTTGTTTGTTTTAGCTTTAGTACAACACTTGGATTCATGTGGAATCTGTCAAAATTTTCAAACAAAAATAAGACCTAACAGTATTGCCAGTTTATTTTTTATTGTCATCGCACAATTTAAAACTATTTATACAATCTCACATGTTATATTTTCGACAATACGTGATAATTTGAGAGAATTTAATATCTTGTGTGGCCAATGCTTTGAAACCCATGACGGACTTGATGGAGTTAACATGCGCTTAACTACAAGAACACGCGCTAGCACATTGGCACGAAAAGGACTCAAAAAGTGTCGTCGTAATTGAATCATAACATGTGATTTGGTATTGCGATTCTGACTCGACGAAGGTCCTTGATTGGGAGACCGTTAATTCGATGTTAGTCTCTTGGTTGTTGCGTGTGACTGACCCGAAGCTTGCTGCGTCCTTTCCWTACTTTGACGAAGCTCGTAAATTGTGGGTCTATTTGGAGACTCGYTTTTGTGAGGCCAGTGGTCCTCGATTRCAGCAGCTTAGGGCCGCGATAACAGGCTGTGAACARACCCCGRYCATGTCMGTCRAAGAGTACTATACAACTCTCATGGCYTTGTACGATGATCTTAATCGTCTGAAGCCRCCGCGTGGGTGTGAATGTGGTAAGTGTGAGTGTAATCTGGCYGCTTTGTTTGCYATGGACAGGGACGAAGAACGGCTTCATCAATTTTTTATTGGGATTGATGATACCAAGTATGCTCAGGTTCGTACTAATTTACTCTCGCAACAACCTCCTATTACGCTTGACCGGGCCTATCAAGTGTTCCTTCAGGAAGAGCGATCACGTGCTATTGCCGCTGCCAAACCGCCACAGCCCGAGGCTCATGTGTTTGCTATACCGTCTGATCGTAAGTCTTTTCCATCCTCTGCTCGTGTTGACAAATCCAAACTATTTTGCAGTCATTGTAGGCGTAATGGGCATGAAAATTCTGGGTGTTTTCTGTTGCACGGGTACCCGAACTGGTGGCTTGACAAATTCGGCAAAAAGCGAGGGGGACAGTCGGGGTCTGCTGCGTCGTCGGCTACTTCGTCTCAGCCTGCTCCTACTGCGTCGTCCACTGCTCGGGCCCACGCTGTTCTGCCCACTGATGTCGCTGCTGCTCTGCCCACTGATGTCGCTGCTTCGAGGCAGTTTGCTTTCCCGCCGCCGCCGGATTCTGCTGCTCACGGTGGGCAGCCCACTGCCGTAGCTGCTGCCATGCCATCCCCTTCCTCCTCTACTTCTCTTGCTGCTCTATCTGAGCTTGGTCCTGACCAAGTTCGGGCTCTCATTAATTTAGTTAGTAAAGACAAACAAGATAAGATGATTGGTAAGACTTGTTTACTTTCTTGGATTATTGACACAGGTGCCTCCTATCATGTAACTAGTGATGCCTCTTGCTTGTTTGACATTCGCTCTATTTCTCCTTGTCCCGTGGGACTTCCGGATGGCTCCCATGCTATGGCGGTGAATGAAGGCCGTGTTTTCTTGGCCGATGATTTAATTCTAGAAAATGTTCTATTTGTTCCWAACTTGACTTGCAGCTTAATCTCGGTGTCCAAAATGATTGATGATTCGCATTGTTTTGTTCAATTCACTGACTCTTTGTGTGCTATACAGGACCGTTCCTCGGGGAGCCTGATTGGAGCCGGTGAATGGATAGATGGACTGTACTTTTTTCGGCGTGTTCCTAAGGTTTGTGCGGTGGTGAACGCTGGAGTTTCTTCTTTCGAGTTGTGGCATCGTCGTTTGGGGCATCCGTCGGACAAAGTGCTAAAGTTAGTGCCTGCTATTAGTAGTAGTTCTAGTGTTAAACATTTGAATAAAGCTTGTACTGTTTGTTCGCAGGCAAAGCATACACGAGATAGTTTTCCTGATAGTGATAGTAGAGCTAGTCGATGTTTTGAACTGATACATTGTGATTTGTGGGGGTCCTATAAGACACCTTCGTCTTGTGGTGCTCACTATTTCTTGACAATTGTTGATGATTATTCACGTGGTGTTTGGGTCTATTTATTGCATGATAAAACCGAAGTATATTCCTCCTTTTGTTCGTTCTTTGCTATGGTTCAATGCCAGTTTGATGTATCTGTGAAATGTGTTCGGAGTGATAAAACGGTTACGGAATTTAAACACATGCTTCTTTTTTGATTCTCCGTGCATTTTTTCAAACCTCTTGTTGTGTACTCCCACAAATGGGAGGGAGTTTGAGCAAAACACCCAACACATTTTTAAATTTGTGTGTGCGTATTGGTCCAGGGGAATTTCCGGCGTTTTTGGGATTGTGGCGGGAGTGTGTTTCTTGAGGGGCAGGATTTAAATTAACCGCACTCCCTTCTACTTTGCCGAAAATAAAAACTCCAATGAACTTTTTTCTAAATCCCCAACTTTGATAATAATACGTTTTTGGTTGTCTTTTGTTTTCGCCTATACAGAAGATCTAAAAGGTAGATAATGTGTACGAGCGCTAGTGTGTTTCGTGTGGTATCCGCAATGGCAAAAAAGGAGGTTGGAAGGTGATATCGACTGAGGGGATATTTTTTGTTTCGTGATTGTGCGTTTCTAGGTGATTTCTTGCAGTTGGTTGTGGTCTGGCCCCCCAAATCCCGACCGTTGTTGCCTTACTGATCCTCCTGTGGTTTTGATGATGATTTTTGGAACCCCTTATTTTTGGATGTATTAGAGAATGCGTGTTCTTGATATTGGATAGATGTGGCTGGGACAATACCACGCCCCTTTTTCCTACTCCTGCGCCGCCATCGGGACGGCTCGGCGTGGTTCTCCGCTCCTCAGATGTGCCTGATAACTTCGGTTTGGTCTGCTCTCGTACTCGCCAGCCGCCGAGTTGGCACAAAGATTATGTGGCCACTCTGTTACTAGTCCATCATATCTCTTCCCTCGTTCATCGCTTCTTACTTGCTCTCAGTTAATCCCTATCCTTGCACCTGATTGCAATAATTTTCTATGCGCACCATATTGCTGCAGTTATAGTCTCACTTGACCCCGGAACTTTAGAGGCTAGGCAGCATTACAGTGGCGAAGGCGATCCACAGGAGATTACGGCCTTGTGGAATAATAACACTTGACTCTGACTCTTTCCTCCGGGAGAACAAGCCCTTGGGCTGCGAGTGTTGTACAAGGTTAAACTTAACTCTGATGGCTTCTCTTGAACGTTAGCTCGGATTTTGTTTGGCACATCATTGAGGTATATAATGAGGACGTTTGTTCCTGTTGCGAAAATGTACTGTTCGTTGCTTCTTGCTGTGGCGTTCTGCTAAGAACTGAATTGCATCAAGGAGTGCATAATGCTTTCTTGGCATGTGATCTTGATTGAGGAGGTTATAGGCGCTCCCGTTTCATTGGCTCTCAATTGGGATGGTTTGTCGTCTTCAGAAATCTCTATATGGGTTGCGGCAGGCTCCCGCTGCTGGTTCTCTTAATTGCTTCGCCTCAGGAGTATGGTTCAACATCGTACTCGTGATTATTCTCTCTTACTCTGCAAGTCTGGCTCTCTTCAGTTAAGTTTTTGGTGTATTGTCGATTGACTTATTGTCTGTTAATGACTTCTGTTTGCTTATTCTCGTTTCAAGTCTTACTCTAACTTGTTTCATAGAGACTGGGTGTTGAATTTGAATTATTTCTGTATTGAGGTTGCCTACCCGGAGGGCATCTTCTTATGTCAACAAAAAGATCTTTTGATTTATTGCAGAGTCTGGCGTGCTGGGAATCTCGTTCAATGTGGACGCCTAGGATAGAATCAACGGTGCAAGTCTGAGTCTTCTATTCTCTCTGATCCTGAAGTATCGGTCGTCTTGTGGGTCGCTGTTATATTCTTTTAACACCGCCTACTTAGCTTTCGTCCAATTTTCTCAGTTATGCACCAAGCCCGCCAAGGACATTTGGGGGTGCTCTCGCACAGTGCTACTTAAAGCGAGGTCCCGGGCCAGGGATCCTTTCTTCCATGTACTCTTCATGTACTGGCTGGTTTGACTCGGATGGGCTGAGTTGTCCTTGACTCGCCGTTCTATTACTGGGTGGCTTTTCTGTTCTCCGCCAGTCTCTTGGGAGACAAGAAGGGCAAGACACTGTTGCTAATCCTCTCGAAGGCGAATTTCGTTCTATGTCTAAAACCAACTGATGAGTTGAAGGTGAAGCTCTCTCAGATTTAGGCGTTGCTCAGCCCTCGTGCCATTAGCTATTCTGTGACAGTCAGTTCTGCGTATTCCTCGTAATCCGTGTTTCCATGAGCGACAAAGCATTACTGAGGTACTTTACATTCTTCGCGATGAGATTCGATGCATATTATCCTCTTTGTTCCGGCACGACAGAGCAACTGGGATATTTCACTAAGGCTTTGAATAAGCAGCAGTTTTTGCATCTTCTCGCGCAAGTTGGGCATTGTTTTGATGCTCCAACTTGAGGGGGTGTTGAGCCCATTTCATATTTATAAGTTGTTGAGGCCGATTCATTTTTAATATAGTTGCCGAATTTTAAGCTAAAACCCTAGATTGCTTAGGTGATATATTTTTCTACATACTCTAAATAATACAAACAACACTTTTTCTCTCAAAATAACACAAATCCAAATTAAAAACAACACATTAAACTATAAATCACTATCGATCGTTTGTAAAAAATTGAAATGAAAATTGAAATAAAAATGTGTGGCCTTTTCCAGTTAGCTCAAGGCATACTTAGTATTGAAATGTGCCTGCTCGCTGGTGATGATTTGTGAGAGTTCCCATATTGGTTTCAAACAATAATAGTAATAAGTGTTACTTTTAGACCCAAAAAAATATACTTCAATTCATCTGTAAACGTATTGTTTGCAAGTTTGCAACAAAAGAATATTTTATATTSTCGCGCACAAATAATATCCTTTTGTTGCAAACACTCGTTTACGGATGAAGTATTTGATTTTAGTGTCAAAATGTAACACTTATTTTGAGACAACAAAGAGTCGATGTTCTCTCCAAAATCAAATAATTATACTCCCTTATTTAAATAATTAAATAATCCTCTACATGTCATCACACCATGAAAAAAGAAATACTTCCTATAAATTATTTTACTTGTCTAATCCCCCGAGAAAGTTCTAAAATATGTATTATTCTCATACTTGACAAAGCTATATACTAGAGGTGATGATCATGAGTGGCATGATCCGCAAGTTCGTCTTGGGGCGTCTGCAAAAAGTGARGGTTTTGGGTAACAACATTTCGACTCGCATTATAAAAACATTTTGGCGGATTTGGGACAAGACAAAATGACCCTCACCGTTTAGTTATTTTTTTGGGGCGGCCCGCAAAGTCCGCACTATTTTTTTGTGAATTTGAACAAGTTTTTTGGCCAACATCCAAGCTCCACCCGCACACATGGACAATAAATTTCTTTCTTAACCCGGCCCGACCTGCACTTTGATCACCTCTACTATATACCAATAGTCGGTGGAATGAGACCTAAAATCTAACTACATCTTATAAAAACACAAGTACACAATTCGGGTGTCCCTAGCTATATTGAAATTAATTAATATGACAAGATTATGATGACTATCGCAACCTTTTTTTTTTTTAACACAAGAACACGTTTATTTATTTAACTGATGCTAATGCATCCCAAAAGACCCAGAGTAACTGACTATCGCAACCTTGCATGAGTTAAAAACTCATGATTCATTTGATTCATAATCCCTTTTTTTTAATAATTTTAATGGATTGACACGCACTAAGGTTTCGTTTAGTGGAGCGTAGAACATTTTCTATAAAAAACCTAATAATTACAGAATATAAAGCTAAAGTATAAATTCTTTATGTCATTATATCTTTCAAATGATCGAAATAAGCTCATCTCATGTATATATAGTGTTATATAGAAAGATACTACGGAGTAGTTATTTATTTAACATCAAATTTTATTTATGCATGTTGGGCAAAAATCTTGAAATGTTAGCCCACATATACGATATATAATTAATAATTGATGAATGTGGGTCGTGTCTTTTAATGAACGAATCACGTACGGTGAYTTTGATCGAAAGATCCTTTGAGTATTTGTGATTTGTGGCTTGGTGATAGCAACTTGGATGCAAAGCTTCAAAACAATCACTACCACATTTAAGTGTTACTTTGTGGCTTGAATCTATCCGTGTTCCCTTCGTATAATTAACCTACCTTAATTTCGTATCTATGTACGTCGCTAACATATTATTGACGAATCAAGTAAATTTGTTTGTTTTACGCTTTAGCTACAACACTTAGGATTCATATGGAATCATGTCAAAATTTTCAAACAAAAATAAGACCTAACAGTATTGCCTGTATTACTTTTTATTGTTTGTCAACGCACAATTTAAAACTGTTTATACAGATCTCACATGGTTATATTTTTCGGCAATGACGTGATAATTTGAGRGAATTTAATATCTTGTGTGGCCAATGCTTTGAAACCCATGACGGACTTGATGGAGTGTAACATGCGCGTTAACTAACAAGAACACGCGCTAGCAGCAATTGGCACGWAAAGGACTCAAAAGATGTCGTCGTAATTGAATCATACATGTGATTTAGGTATTGCGATGTAAATTAAAACAACCATATAATATAATGTATTACATACCTCTTGCAATATTATTATATAAAAATGAAATAAAGAAAGAAGAAGAAGAAGAAGAAGCATAATCTAATAAGATTCGAGTGAGTGATGATTGGATATGGATGTGAGTGATGATTGGATATGGATTGATCATTGGTACGTGATGGTGGAAATCAAAAACCTCTCACCAATATTCTTGATACACTAGATATTCTTGATTACCAGTACGTAGTGTAAAAACTAAAAAGAGTCTTATTAATCATCAATTATTCAAAATCATGCTAAAACAATATGTAGAATAGGGTGAGTTTAAGTTATCGTAAAACCGGTTTTAAATTGAAATAAAATAAAGGTTTTTCTATAAAATACACATTACTTTGCAGTTTTCTACAAAACCTACAAAAAAATTGTCTATATTTATGAACCTGAACTTCAATAACATTCCACATACATAAGCTTAATGGTTTAAATTTAACCAATAAGAATTAATTATAATATTTTAAAAAAAATAAAAAAATTTAAAAAACCACCAGTCCTACCACAAACCACCGCCACCCATCCCCATTCCCAACAGCCCTCCTACCACTCCAAACCACCAGGCCCCCACACGTAAGCAACCAACCACCCTGCGCAACCCCTCCCTGCACACCTTTCAAATCTCAGGACCACACAAACTCCCTCCCTCCAAATCGCAGACCACCATCCACCACATCACAAGCCACCACCGAATGCCTCCAATTCGCACCACCAGGCATGGCAGGAGCAGCAACAACATACACATTCGACCTGCCACCATTTCTTCCACCCCACCTCACCTTCGACAACCACATTATTTCGGCCACCAAACTGCCACCACTATATTCGCAACCACCTTCGCACAACCGACTTCGCACCACCTCGAACAAGCCAAGATAATCGAATCCCCCTCCCCCAAAACAACCCAGTTTCGAGTCCCTCTTTCCCAAAACCAACCCAAATTCAATTCCCTAAATAAATGAAATCATTTCAATTCATGAATTGGCGTTTGAATTTTAACCAAATTCAGGTGCCTTGTGTCGAATTCCAATTCGTGAGAAGGGCCTGGGTCGTTGGGTTTCGAAACCCAATTTGAGTTGGTTGGTGTTCGAATTGGAGAGGTTGGGTTCGATTCGAATGTGGTTGAACGTGAAGTTGGGAGGAGTGGTCCCTTGTGGGTGAGTGCGGATGGTGGGGGTTGGCTCGTCGATTGATTTGTGGTGTGAGGAGTGTGGCTGTCGTGAGAGTTGAGGGAGGATTTGCTAGCCTTGGGTGAGGGCGTGTAGAATGTCGGGTGGTGGGAGAGGGTTTTTTTTGTATTTTCTGTTTTTTTTAAAATAAATTTAAAATTTAACCATGGTTAGTTTAAACTAAATTAGATATTTTGGTTATGTTCGTGGAAGGGTTTTGAACCTCGGGTTTATGTTGTAGAAGAAAAAAAACAGTAGGTGTATATGTGTAGAAATTCGTAAAAGTTGATGGTGTATAATTATAGAAAAAACCCTAAATTAAATTAAAAATAATTACTTCTTTATAAGAAAGGGATATCAAGGATCGCGAATGAACCAAATTTAAAAATAAGTTTAAGTAAACAAACTTGTTACTCCGTGGTTTTAATAATAGTACATCATCGAAACATAAGATAAGACGTATATAAGTGCGATCTCATGTGTATGTTCTTTTACAAATATATTTATGATAATCACAATCATCATATCACTGTACTAGAGCAATATTGCTTGTGAAAATGAATCCACATAGCAGTGTACATATTTTATATCAACGTTGAAATTTCATAGTACGTATAATTTAATATTAATATAAGCTGGAAATAAAAAAAATTTAATTCATGATGTGTCAATTCGATGCAAAATGTACAATATTCAATCTACTTCCGTAATAACAATGAACAATATTTTGATAGCATGCAACATTAAAAGTCCTAGAGCTACTAAGGGAAGAGACCCATTTTTATTTTATTAATTAGCATAACTCTGTTCCATTCTTTGGATTATAAAAGTATAAATGAATAAAATTGAATCAAAACAAGTTGAAAATGAACAAGCAAATTTGATAGTAATATAGAACTAAATTAAGTTATAAAATGTCCCAAGTGTATGTAATTTTTATCAATTTATACGGAAGTACTTATATTAAAAGATGTGACATGTTAAATTTAGAAAAAGGTAAAAGTGTACATCGGATAATTGTGAGAGATAAGATGGTGGGTAAAAAAAGTAAAGATTTGTCAATATGAGGAACATGTTCAAATGACCAATTGGTATATAAAATACACTATTTGACATATGGGTATAAAAAAAATACAAAGACATATTTGGGTATATAATTTGGAAAATTGACGACAAATTCACCTAATATATCCCAATTTTTACCCTGACAAAATTGGTTAAATTTGCAATTTTACCATTATTTTGGTAAATCTATCTTCAAAGTACAAATTATATACAAAAATGTCGCTTGTGCATTTTTATTATCCATATGGTCAGAACTCAGAAGGTGCATTTTTTTACAACCCTATTGGTCGTTTGGCGAGGAACATGAAGGGATGATATAAAATTAACAATAACATGAAAATATCGTAATTGAAAATAAGTGTGAAAAGTTGTGGAAAATTCAACGAAATCACCCAATTATAATTTTAAAATACAAATACAACAGCAAAAATAAAATCTTCACTTTTTGTTTTCAAAAATTAGCAATGGAAATGGTAAAATTCTACAAAAGTATTTGGATGTGAGACAAAAACATTTGAAGTTAAAAAAAAAAAAAAGAGGAAAAATGCATGGGCCTATATAACGGTCTTATAAGCTCTAACTCTCTAATGGACCGAGGACAAAGGCGAAGGCATGAAAAAGATTTGGGCTACATACTACATTTTCTAAATTATTATTAGGCCCAACATTTTCCAAGCTAAGCCACTCGACAGTCCTCTATCATGGTCTCGGACAATGTTCATTCGCAAAATAAAATTCATTTCCGAAAAATAACCAAGTGTTCATTTTTCAGATATGAACATTTATATTTGAAAATGAACATTTTACATGTTGAGATGAACATTTCTAGTTTCAGAAATGAACATTTGCCCGGGACCATAATAGAATTCGCGGTTTTTAAAGCTCCACAAAAAATTTACTATATATCATCTCATAAAGTCACAATTGTCCCATATATTTACAGTTCAGATTATTGATACGAAGTATATGTTTTGTATTCCCTCCGTTTTATTACGAGTTTTTAGGAAAGTATTGATGATAATGAATTTATGTGTAAATTAGTGAATAATTAATTGAAAGTTACAAGTGAGTGAATATTTTTATGGATGAAATTGAAAGCAGGAAGGGTAATAAAGCAAAGGTGATTCAAGGGTTTTTTTAAATTAAATTTCAAAATATGTTATTAAATGTTTGATGAGGTGTATATATATGCTTAAATTAGATATGGTTCAAGTAATTTGATACATCCATTTATGATATGGTGCAAGTAAATAAAAACGGAGGGGATAAATTGTTTACTGTAATTAAGTAAGTCTGTATGTTGATTTGATGATTTACTGTAAATTGATATATTATTTTTGACAATATATTATGCATATTCTGCAAACTTGTTTAATTCAGATGGAGTCATGATCCATGAAGATGATGTCATAATGTGGTTTAATTCATTGCTTTTGGAATTAATTTAGAAAAATGAAATTGTATTACTCTAAATTAGTCACTAGTAAACTAATTGTTAATTACTTGTGTAAATTTCTTTTGGGACATTGAAGTATATTTGTGTAGAACTAGTAGTTGGTTGCTTACTTGCTTTTGGTATTGATTTAGTTTGATGTTTTCTCAATTTCTAGAATGAAGCGAAAGTCCTTACAAAAAAAAAAAAAAAAGAAGAAGAAGAAGAATGAAGCGAAAGCGCATTCCAAACAAAATGCACAACATTGCAAACTTCTTTGTTAAGGAGAATTCTACTCCAAATTCCACTCCACACCCAACGCAAATGAAAATGTTGTATCTCCACCTCAAAGTAGTCCCCAAATTGTATCTCCGCCTCAAGAAAGTGAACAACATTCAATACTTCGATACATTTTGTAATATTTGGTTAATGAAATTTTTAATACATCATTTTTGTTTATTGATAGTGACTCACTAGGCGGGAAATCCCGGGTTCGCCACTTATGTATTAAGATGCACTCGAGTTGCTAGATAGCACAATAATAAGATCAGCTACATGCACCACCCATCTTCGCACCCACATCGACCATCCCACCCCCCTCACTTTCGCACCACCAAACCCACATTCACACCCTCACTTTCGCACKGCCACCACCCACCATCGCATCCGCACCCACACCCACCATCGCGTAAACTTCGCACCACTGCATCCACCTTAGCACCTATGCACCATAAAGACAATAACACAAATCGCACAAACCCTAAAACAATTCATTTGCGTTTCAGATCTAAGGAAACTCAAACAATTTGTGTTCCAGTTTTTGAATTTTTTTTCATAGATTTCAATTTCGATTTCAATTCATATTTCAGAGTCAATTGTTGGCATCAGTTGTTTTTATGGTGGTTGGTGGTGTAGGTGGGTGGTGTTGCGGTGGTTGGTGGCGTCGATGTAATGGTCAGCAGTGGTGGTTGGTATGGTTAGGGTTGTTAATGATGAAGGTAGTGTTGGTTATTTCTCCCCCTTACAAGATTAATTATCCTCCTAATTTGGTATTAGAGTTTTTTTTCGTGCCCCTTATTTTGTTGCATTTTTTCTGATACGGATGGGAGTATGTAAGGGGAGTCAAACACACGACCTTAACTCAACTTAGTAAAGCCCACTCACCACTGATCTAAGACAACTTTATCTAAAACATCATGTGTTTACTTTCTTTTAAGCTATATTTACATGATTTTTTAATTATTTTTTTAAAAGCCCAATTTTTTGGGTCTCTTGGTGAGTCACTCAACCCTAATTTATTAACAATATATATCAAGATATGCAAACCTAAGTGCATGGGTTGGTAATACTTAAGCCCCGTTTCTTTGGACTTATTTCTATGTTACATAAGTTTAGTTTAGTTTAGTTCGGTTCAGTTAAGTTTAGTTCAGTTCAATTACCTAATCTAGTATCTTTCTCTCATAACATAAAACATTCATTTCAATTCAATTTTGTTCAGTTAAGTTCAATTCAGTTCTGTTCAGTTAAGTTCAGTTCAACCCTAAGGGCCTGTTTATATTAGCTTATTTTCAGTTCAATTCAGCTCCATTCAGTTCAGTTAATGTACACATGCCCTAATTAAGTCCAAAAAAAAAGCCTTACACAGTTACATGGTTTCTTATAATCTTATTTTAGATCACATTTAAGTTTGTTATGTTATTTGATCTATACGATGCGATTTGAAGCAATGACCCTCCCAAAGTCATTCTTGGTTACAACTAGCTTCGGACCCTTTTATTGATCTAGCAAATACCAAGTTGATTTTTCTGTTCAACTTATGTTAACGTATTTGATGATGACGGAAAACAAACATCAAACATACTCAAGAGTTTTGGACTATTTTCAAATTTTGGCGACATAATCACATAATAATAACTACGCCAGTACTATATTTATTTGGTACAACCAACGAACCAAAATGAAACAACAAGTCAAGAGGGCAAGTGGGGTTATAATTAGGGTTGAGCAAGATCGGGTACCCGATCATTNAATTTATAATTTTAAAATTAAAATACAACAGCAAAATAAAAAATCTTCACTTTTTGTTCAAAAATTAGCAATGGAAATGGTAAAATTTTCGTACAAAGTATTTGGATGTGAGACAAAAACATTTGAAGTTAAAAAAAAAAAAGAGGAAAAATGCATTGGGCCTATATAACGGTCTATTAAAGCTCTAACTCTCTAATGGACCAGGACAAAGGCAGAAGGCATGTAAAAGATTTGGGCTACATACTACATTTTCTAAATTATTATTAGGCCCAACATTTTCCAAGCTAAGCCACTCGGACCATGTTCCTCATCATGGTCTCGGACAAATGTTCATTTCCGAAAATAAAAATATTCATTTCCGAAAATACAAGTGTTCATTTTTCAGATATGAACATTTATATTTGAAAATGAACATTTTACATGTTGAGATGAACATTTCTAGTTTCAGAAATGAACATTTGCCCGGGACCATAATAGAATTCGCGGTTTTTAAAGCTCCACAAAAAATTTACTGTATATCATCTCATAAAGTCACAATTGTCCCATATATTTATAGTTCAGATTATTGATACGAAGTATATGTTTTGTATTCCCTCCGTTTTATTACGAGTTTTTAGGAAAGTATTGATGATAATGAATTTATGTGTAAATTAGTGAATAATTAATTGAAAGTTACAAGTGAGTGAATATTTTTATGGATGAAATTGAAAGTAGGAAGGGTAATAAAGCAAAGGTGATTCAAGGGTTTTTTAAAATTAAATTTCAAAGTATGTTATTAAATGTTTGATGACGTATTGACGTGTATATATATGCTTAAATTAGATATGGTTCAAGTAATTTGATACATCCATTTATGATATGGTGCAAGTAAATAAAAACGGAGGGGATAAATTGTTTACTGTAATTAAGTAAGTCTGTAYGTTGATTTGATGATTTACTGTAAATTGATATWTTATTTTTGACAATATATTATGCATATTCTGCAAACTTGTTTAATTCAGATGGAGTCATGATCCATGAAGATGATGTCATAATGTGGTTTAATTCATTGCTTTTGGAATTAATTTAGAAAAATGAAATTGTATTACTCTAAATTAGTCACTAGTAAACTAATTGTTAATTACTTGTGTAAATTTCTTTTGGGACATTGAAGTATATTTGTGTAGAACTAGTTGGTTGCTTACTTGCTTTTGGTGTTGATTTAGTTTGATGTTTTCTCAATTTTTAGAATGAAGCGAAAGTCCTTACAAAAAAAAAAAGAAAAAGAAGAAGAATAAAGCGAAAGCGCACTCCAAACAAAATGCACAACATTGCAAACTTCTTTGTTAAGAAGAATTTTACTCCAAATTCCACTCCACACCCAACGCAAATGAAAATGTTGTATCTCCACCTCAAAGTAGTCCCCAAATTGTATCTCCACCTCAAGAAAGTGAACAACATTCAATACTTCGATACATTTTGTAATATTTGGTTAATGAAATTTTTAATACATTTTTGTTTATTGATAGTGACTCACCAGGCGGGCAGGTGGGAAATCTTGGGTTCGCCACTTAGGTATTAAGATGCACCCGAGTTGCTAGATAGCACAATAATAAGATCCGCTACATGCACCATCCATCTTCGCACCCACACCGACCGTCCCACCCCCCTCACTTTCGCACCACCAAACCTACATTCACGCCCTCACTTTCGCACTGCCACCACCCACCATCGTACCCGCACCCACACCCACCATCGCGTAAACTTCGCACCACTGCATCCACCTTACTACCTTAGCACCTATGCACCACCACGACAATAACACAAATCGCACAAACCCTAAAACAATTCATTTGCGTTATAGATCTAAGGAAACTCACACAAACTCAAACAATTTGTGTTCCAGTTTTTGAATTTTTTTTCTTAGATTTCAATTTCGATTTCAATTCATATTCCAGATTTCAATTGTTGGCATCGATTGTTTTTATGGTGGTTGGTGGTGTAGGTTGGTGGTGTCACGGCAAAGTGTTGCGGTGGTTGGTGGCGTCGGTGTAATGGTCGGTAGTGGTGATTGGTATGGTTAGGGTTGTTAATGATGAAGGTAGTGTTGATTATTTCTCTCCCTTACAAGATTAATTATCCTCCTAATTTGTTATTAGAGTTTTTTTTCGTGCCTCTTAGTTTGTTGCATTTTTTCTGATACGGATGGGAGTATGTAAGGAGGTCAAACACACGACCTTAACTCAACTTAGTAAAGTCCACTCACCATTGATCTAAGACAACTTTATCTAAATCATCATGTGTTTACTTTCTTTTCAACTATATTTACATGATTTTTTAAAATCATTTTTTTTAAAAGCCCAATTTTTTGGGCCTCTTGGTGAGTCACTCGATCCTAATTTATTAACAATATATATCAAGATATGCAAACCTAAGTGCATGGGTTGGTAATACTTAATCCCTGTTTCTTTGGACTTCTTTCTATGTTACATAAGTTTAGTTTAGTTCACTTCAGTTACCTAACCTAATATCTTTCTCTCATAACATAAAATATTCATTTCAGTTAAGTTAAGTTCAATTCAGTTAAGTTCAGTTCACCTCTAAGGGCCTGTTTACATTAGCTTATTTCAGTTCAGTTCAGTTCAGCTCCATTCAGTTCAGTTCAGTTAATGTACACATGCCCTAATTAAATCCAAAAAAACAAGCCTTACACAGTTACATGGTTTCTTATAATCTTATTTTAGATCACATTTAAGTTTGTTATGTTATTTGATCTATACGATGCCATTTGAAGCAATGACCCTCCCAAAGTCATTCTTGGTTACAACTAGCTTCGGACCCTTTTGTTGATCTAGCAAATACCAAGTTGATTTTTCTGTTCAACTTATGTTAACGTATTTGATGATGACGGAAAACAAACATCAAACATACTCAAGAGTTTTGGACTATTTTCAAATTTTGGCGACATAATCACATAATAATAACTACGCCAGTACTATATTTATTTGGTACAACCAACGAACCAAAATGAAACAACAAGTCAAGAGGGCAAGTGGGGTTATAATGAAATTGGTATACTTTTTTGTATTGATATTCATCTTTCTTTTACAACAATAATAACAAATGTAAAATTGGTTCCAACAGTATCAACTTGAACCAAGATGCATAAAATAACACCAATTTAATCGGATGCACATAACATCACTAATTTGATTATTGGGTGCAATGAATAACATATATAAGGTTTGTAATGAAATAATTTGTCTAAAATAAAAACATATCCTACTTTATTTAATAACTTTTGAATACAAAGTCTTAGAGATAATTTTATTTTAGTCAAATTTCAATAAAATATTTCGACACAAACTTCATGTATGTTGCTCCTTATACTGAGTAGTCAAGTTAGTGTTGTTATGTACACATATTTAAATTGGTGTTATTTCATACACATTGACCTAAGTTGATGATGTTGCGGCCAATTATGCCTAATGACAACACAACATAAGTTATGTTCATAACATCATTCAATACATTCATTCACATTGTAATAAATGTGCAATTTTTTATTAAACAATAAAAAAATAAAGGCATATTTCCCAAAAAAAAAAATCATACTCCTTTTTTAAGGTAACAATTTACGAGTAATAAAGATAGATACACATCATTGCCTCATTGGTCCATTCTCTTTATTGGTAACAATTAATTCCCTTTCTCATTTTGCCCAAGTTGGAATCCTATAGAATTTTAAATTTGATGGAGTTGCAAAGTTATGAGATGGAGAGTTTTTTTTAATAATTTTTGTTTTACTTTAATTTTTAATTTTGAAATTTATGTAGGATTAAATGATTAATATTAATCATTATTGATATTGATTGTAGGGTTTGAATTTGTTGAAATATATAGATTTCAAATTCAGAGGATTCAAACCCCATTTGCCTCGTCTACCTTTTTCTTTATTAACTTTTTTCTATAATACGGAGTATCAAATAAAAGTTTAACCAAAATTTATTTTCCAACACGAATTTTTTATTTTTCCCATTATATTAGATTCAAATAAAAAGTCAAACAAGTCTTTATTCAAATAACAATCTTATTTAATTAATCCATTCTCTTAATTAAATATTCATTTTTATCAATCTTCTCCTTGATT
Source organism: Bassia scoparia (assembly GCA_008642245.1). Taxonomy (NCBI): domain Eukaryota; kingdom Viridiplantae; phylum Streptophyta; class Magnoliopsida; order Caryophyllales; family Amaranthaceae; genus Bassia; species Bassia scoparia. The sequence goes on along the minus strand of SNQN01001135.1, from coordinate 69,430 downwards.
TCAAACAAGACAAACAAAAGATAACAAAGGGAATAGTACGAAGTACAATGTTATATGTAGCCTTAATGCTATGTACTCCGTGTAACTATAAGACATCAATATACTTTCTAAACTGGTAAAGATCTGTGAATTTATAACAAAATCACATTCAAATCAATGTAATAAATGTTAAATTTTATCGAGTATTATTATTTTTAGCTTTTTATTCACAATCCTTATAAATATGTTTAACAATTTTTTATAAAGTAATACACGTTTATACGGAGTATAATCATTCCGTTCCCCAATATTTAATGGAATAACTACCAATGGAGTTGGTGAATAGCGCACAAATCAAAGTGTGATATCTATTAAA
>SNQN01001135.1:46424-66495 GCA_008642245.1 Bassia scoparia | reverse complement strand
TACTGTAGCACAAGAATTAAACATTGTTGATGCTATGCTGCATTTTATGATCATAACTCGTAATTAAGGGAATGTGCATTGCAAAATAAACGAACTGTGCTTGACTACTTGCAAACATGTCTATATCATAAAAGAAAGTGGTTGTTATGGTGCAATTCTTYGGAATTTCGTTAATCGAATCTGATTTGGGAATTTCATGTTGTTGCATGCAAAGTTKAATTTGTATTCATATGAGAACGTTGGACATGTTTACCCAATATTAGGATGATTTCCTAAGTGAGATTGTGAGCCACAGAGCCTGGTCCCTGGGATTGACTTGTTGAGTTTTTCCAAATTTTGGATGTTTGCCTGTGCCAGAGTTTGATTCTTTTTGTATAAATGTACTTTGTCATTACAAAGCAGTATATGAAAACATTGTTTATTAATCAGTGTTCTGTATTTTGTTCTTCTATATGCTTGTGATTCATACACGTGTTGCTCTTCTTTAGACTTTGGGATAACTGATTTGTGGAGTAGTAATCTCTTGTCATCCTTGAATTTATACTTCCTCATATATGTACAAATTTTTGATGAATTATTTTCTCTAAATAACTAGTGGCAAAAGATCGAGGTATGGGTGTGTATATGCCAACGTTGTTAAATGCATGCGGTCCATAATTCTGAGTTGAAAGAGATGGAAATTAATGTATGAGTATTTTTTTTTTTTTTGGTTAGCTTCTTTTATGGTATCTTGTTAGCTTCTGTATATTCAAGTTGTATTTAGTTTATGATTTTTTTTCATGGTTTTGTATATCTTCTAAGACTTGCTAACTTACCTGATGCTTACTTTAGCTAACTATTAGTAAATTATATATGCGAAAATAAAGTTGGTGAGAAAAAGATGATAAAAATCGATTCAAGGAAAGACACAATGCTGTGTGATATTTATCATAAGAAGCTAAGTTTTTTTAGGATTATGGAGTTGATTTGGTTTGGCCTTATTATCGTCATTAGTCTGTGAGCATTTTTGCAAAAATATTTGCAGTTTGTTAGTAAAAAATAACTCAGCGATGAGGGTGTATGTGAGAGGATTTATCCATGCACTAGATGCATTCAATAACTACTTTTTTCTAAGATATGAAAATCATGTAATGCTTTTGAGTTGTTAAGTGGGTTAATTGGGCATATTGGTAAGAATGTCGTTTTATTAGGTGCTTCTAAGATTCTAGGTAATATGGAAACAAATCGGGGATGGATGTATTTTTAATCTTAGCTAGAGTTGCGAACTCTTGCCACATCTCTGTTACATATCCTCAAAGCATGCGCTTTTGGTTACACCTAATGGGTAGTTGGGTACTCAGCATATAGATTTACTACTTGATAATCTCCCGTGTGTATGTATTCTACATTTCTGCTTACTGTTTTCACTTTGTCGACATTCTTTCTTGCTGAATGAATAGACTGTAAAACAATAATATTTGCACCTTTGGAGAATCTGACAGGTCCATCATTGTTGTTGAATTTGTAGCTCGGTATGGGAAGTGCATTGGAGACATTGTGTGGCCAGGCTTTTGGTGCGATGCCACAAATAAAAAACTACCATTAAATTATCATAAGGATTTGACATCAATTACGACATATCAACAGAACATGTTCATAATATAAATTAAAAAAAATAACAACCATTGTTATATTCATGAAAACCACAATTTGTGAGTTCAACAATCACCTTTAGATTATTTTGAAATCAATTTTCAGAAAAATTAACTAACATCATCAACAACTGCTCACAACATGACAACAACAGACTGCTCATAGGATACATTGAAGCTTCAAAAGTCATGATTGGCTCATAAAAACCCCCCCCCCCCTAAATCAATACAGTACTAAGTGTCTCTCGTTGACTAGGTATTAGAAACCTAATTTACTTATACATGAGACTCAATTCCAAATCTACTTGACACACCAACGCTAATTTCAGAGAAGTAGGAAGCTTGTGCTCTGTGCACACAAAGATGGTGTCAGTATATATGACATTTCAACCTCTACTCAAACATAATGTCAAGAAGTTTAGAGGCAAGTTGATTGTAGATTTCCATGTTAGAGCTAACAATTGAAAAAAGTTTTTGTCTTTTATGAGATGTGATGTTCAGAGATTGAGAGATACTCTGCACGTTCTTGTCATTGAATACATCCTAGGCTTAGTAATTCTTCAATCTCACTAATTGAAGTTTTTAACTCATTCAGATGAACTTATAACATTCTCTTCATTGTCTAATCAGTTATCAAAGGTTAAAGAACCTAATGTTATATGCCTAAATTAGATTTACCTCGGAGCTTAAGAAAGTCCAAATTAACTGCAAAATTGTTTTAATTTAGAATAAAACTACAACATTGTACTCAAACTGCTTAAAGGCTTATAAACAACATCTGAATGATCAACAATTTCACTCCAATCATGAAAACAGAGCAACAGAATCAAGCTACAAATCACTACACAATCTTATAGTCTTACAAATATAATTCGAAAATCCAGTTGTAAAATGAGCTTAAGCTTTCCTCTTCTAAATACAATCCAAAAAAAAAGAAAAAAAAAGACACAAAGACAAAAATATTCAATTGATAGAAACATATAATTCATGCAAACACAAAGAAATAAAAAATTCATAATAGCATGGAACTATGACAACAACAACAATCTCATAAATTTTTTACAACAAATATAATTCAAAGATGGCTTAATCAACATCATCAAATAAAAGTTGTTGCCGTCCAAGAGAGACAGAGACATTACAGAAGAAATGTTGTATTATTTTTGGTTTCTGCTCTTGATCCTCTCCATCTTTTGTTTTTATGAGGAAGGATCTTCCACTAATCGTTATTCGTTCAATTTCCTGCTCTAAATGACATATCTCTCAACATATGTATGTAAATGAAAAAAATACAAGTAAAATTAGTTAAAGTAAAAAGGAGCATTCGATGCTACAATCATATCAATTCAATATGGAAAGAATCTGGACTGATATAATGACTACTATGAATCTAGCAGTACAATAGAATATTGCACAGAAATAAGATTATTGAATGAGACCTTGAATCAATAGCTGGAAAGCATTTCTATAATTAAATAACTACCTCATATAGATTTACAGGCTATCTATAACTGACCGCATACAAATATTGGTCTACTCATGTTCTCAGATATATTCGAGTATAAGCACACTTGTATAGAGACAGAATCGGATCCAAGAAGCTATCTTTCATTAACGAAGATTGACTCGTGTATATAATTCGTGATGGAATGAAGGAAATGGCACTTGATGGAGTGGATCAAAGTGAGACTGTCTATCAAGAGAATTATAATTGAGACTGGGTTCATTATTGCAGACTCAATGTATTCACCCATAATGAAATTTCATTTTTTAAAGTTGATTGCAAATATCACAACAAAAATCCGCGTTACCGTCCAAGTATGTATTTACTCGACCGTTCAATTAAAACGAGAAAAAACTAACACTTAAAACCGATTCGGTTATGGTTGGATAATACAATTACTCATTGACCGTTTGACTATAATTACCGATCCGTTCCGAACTTTCTATCAGAAAATGAGAACGAAGAATTAATTGCGAGTTCACAATTACATTGCACTGACGTGAAATGCGGTGTCGGCCTTAATGATGACCAGGTCATATGATAAATAAATACGGTGTTTTAAGACGATCATAGTAGTGTATGATTAAACACTGTTCGACCGTCTAAATGTATTTACCATGGTACAACCAAAAGGTACGGTGTGGTTAATATTCCATATGTTTAATTGCGAAAAATGAGAAAGCATTGAGCACATCTAGTGGTCGTCTTCATTTGCCTCACAAAGCTCATACGTCTCAACTCAGCATCAAACTCCCTCGCAAATCTCAACTCCCTCGCAAGAATCTCGACGTTTGCGGCTGTGTTTGGTTTACTTCGCTCCGCCCTGTACTAGCAATACAGAAAGAAGACAAGATAAAGCCTGTCCATTTTAGAAGTGGTTACTTATAAACGTTTGTATCGCCGCCATACTTGACCTCTTCTCGATTCTTCGCCATTTTCTGAGCGTTTTGCCATTATCAGTCGGTCTGCTCGTCCACAACAACGCACCCCAGCGCTGCCGCATCGAGACGCTCAAGACAAGAGTAGGACACAACGCAGCAGCAGCACTCAGGGCGCCCAAGCATAACAACTCGTCGCCCGGTCTCTACGCCTCATCTTCTAGTACGCCCGGTTGTGCTTATATAATATCGTTGTCCAGTAGATTTCTACGCTCAGAAATGCGGCAATGTCCTAGGAGTTCTAATACACTACACTCCTATATTAATGTGACCTTACCCTATACTTTGCAATTTACATTATCGTAAACACAAATTGATTTATAACACACAATTTACTATCCGTGGCTCTCACACCATCTTATCTCACAACACACATCTTAATAATAGTACTGACCATGCATAATCTTTCGAGAGAGCTATAAATTTAATACATATGTATTTAATATTAGGCTGTTTCTTTGTTGTGTTAATCTGATTTCTGTTCTTCACAATTATCGTCTGCGTAAGTAAGAATTACTGTGAGGATGGAAATTTGAATAATTGTGTTAAATGTCTTTTGCATGTCGTGTATGATTTATTATTTTCTAGTTTTTTGGTGAGTCGACCGCCACTCTATTTTTCTGTTTTTTTTGTTATGTTGTTTGGTGAATTTATTTATTCTATTTTTTCAATGTATAATGTAAAAAATAGAACTAATTTTGGTTTTGTCCAACCCTATGATTTGTTGTTATTATTTTTATTTTAAGCTTGTTGTGTTTGCTTAATAATTAGAAATGTTGATTATTATTTGTTAATTTATGATATATTATTTACTTGGTGTGGTTGGATTGTAAGTGAAAGGGTATTGTGTATAATAATTGACATTAGGTTAATGAAGAGTTTGTTTACACTATGATGTATGTTTGGTTGTATGTTAGAGAGGTCTAAGTATGATTAGAAATTAAAGATAAAATAATCATGGAATGGGAGCAGTAGGGATTCATGTTGAGTGAATTAAGTGACATTATGTTGATTATGGATTAATATTTATGGCGTGTTAGAATAAATAATAGACTTTGTGAGCATTATATGGTTTAAGAAATTATCCATAGGGTTGAGAAAAGTGAATAGATATAGTGAATATATTATGTGTTAAAGTAAAAATAGAATTGAGTTTGAGTCGATTAATAGTAGGGAGATTATGAAAGTATTGATGAGTGTAGAAGTAGTAATAAGTCAATTGAAGTGATATGATTGATGTATATTTATATATTTTGGTTGTTGTTGTTGTAGTTTTGTAGTCTCTGATTTTAGGTATGATTAAGAAGATGGTTTCAAAAGGCGTCGAGCTTCAATATTTAGTATCGATAATCGAAAGTGGAGATGCACTATTTATTGATCAGTATTATTTTAGCTCCTGTAGATCTTATACACATATGAAATGGTAGTAGAAAGAGTAGGTTTATGTGACGAATACGCTGAAATGAGGAGGCGTGTGATAAACAGAACAAGCAAATAAGAAGTAGTTTATTAATTAGGAGGAATTTGTACGGATATCGATAGTCTCGTCGAAGTATTCAAAGACTCACCAGTAGAGGTCTACTCGGTTCATGTATATGGAATGGTAATAGAATAGTGTAGTATAGTTATATTCGTTCGTAGAGAAGATGAACGTAGCTAGTACATGTAAACAAGAATCATAGGCAAATCAGGTCATTATTGTACGAGAGAACATCTAAAGCATTTCGCAGTCTGTAGAATCAGTAATTTGGGTATTTTACTGAGCCGGATGGAGTACTATCATTTAGAATTGTCTAGAAGGGCACCGACATAAGACACTCAATAAAACGGTGGCAATTTCGAGGAATAGACCTTGTTCAGACGTTGGTGTGTTACTGTGCAACTGACTTCGCCTTCAGTTCTTACTTAGCCTTAGTCTGACACTCACATATCGACACCCGTAGCAGTTAGTATCAGTGGGTAGAGTAATCTGATTGTGGGACACATGCTATTTTGTGGGTGATTATTGCCCATTCCGTTGACTGAAGGACAACTCCAATCGATGAGACCCAAATGAAGACTAAGAAGTTTGTTTTGACCTTCTTAAGGCAGCCGAAGATCCCTTATCTGAAGGAGCAAGATGCTCCGTGAGTTAGATTCGCTGCGAGAATATACTGAAGTGTGAGTACAACTGTATCCACATAGATGCTCGACGATTGTTCTTTAGTAAATGAAGCGATCCTAACAACGACAATCAAATGGGTAGGACTTTCTATGACACGAAGAGCTCTAAAGGTTTTGGCACAGCTTCTCATGAAGATCACACAGCCCCAGTGGTGTAAGCTATTTTTGGAAGGAGGACGCTCTCTTAGACAAGTGAAGGGTATTGTGGATGAGTATCGTGTATAAAGAAAACTTCTAAAGGAAATTCTATTCCTACAAAGTCTGATATACTTTCCATCACACCAAGTTGCAAAGATGTTAATGCAGCTTAAGAACATTGCGGCGGAAAATGACATGGCAAAGCAAAAAATCTCGAGTAGGCACCTTAGCACAATCCTAGTGACACCGAAGCTGGAAACACTTCCTGACACCGAAATTTACAAGATTTGCGCTATTGTTTGTAAAACGCCTCGGATGTAACGGTTCTCTTGGCTAATTGATGAGTCACTAATCAGCTTTTCTCCCGTTTGAAGCAAATTTTGGCGGCAATATCATCGTGGGAATTCGATCTTCTTACCATCTACTAGCCTAACGTTTCCTTCTCAGAATAGATGTTGAAACGGCAAAAGATAGAATACACTATCCATTTCCCTCCTCTGAACGATCTACGCGTGTGCCCTAAACAACTACTCTTGAAGAGGAAAGCATTGGATCTTACCACGCTGCAACCTCAAGTTCTGAACGTCGGATGTCCTGAACACAGCAACGCGTATATCTCCAAAGAAGCTTGGTATTGTCCAGAATACACTTCTGATGAAAGATCAAGGAACAACTACACCACTGGTGTCAAGTCCGTCTGTGTAGATGTCTAGCGTGTCCCATTATCGCAGTGATCCATCTGAGGACGATTTCTCTCTATACGAGTCGATATTTTCGAGAGCTTGTCAGCACTGACTGAAGGTCTTGACTCGTCTATCTGCTTTGGGAGGAACTAGATATTGAGAGAAATCTGAGCGCTTCGTATGCCGAACGCAGAGCACTAAAAGCAAAGCATTCTTCCGACAAATCACGGACGGAACTTGGTTCGATTCGATCGGACATTACGACACATTCCGTGCACTATCCATCGGTTAGTTTCGGAATATAGAGGCATCGCTAATCTGTAAAATACTTGGGGATTTCAAGAGAGAAGAGAGTGGCTCCTCACACACCACTTATGTCGAAGAGGAGACCGTTGCTGACAGGTGTGGATACAGGAGCTTATGGCAAAACCAAGGCCGAACTGATGGCTGCAACTGGGCAATCGGAGGTCTGTCTAAATGAAAGAAATAACTATAAGAAAGAACGCGAGAACCTTAAGCGGTGGTCTCTAACAATTGAAGAGAATTACGTTAAGGCTAAGGATGTTTGTGGAGGAAACTGCTCGACATGAGTGGAGTGAAGGTGATTTGCACGAGCCGTCACATATGCTCAAGACGTCTGAGGGTGGAGATTATTAAAAGAAAATTCGTGTTCGGGAACCAGCTGAGAGATATCAACACACGAAGTTCAGAGGATGTGATCAGTGGACTATGCAATGAGTAGTGGATCAGCTAGATATAGAGATTGTCATGATATATATACTATGTGTATTTTCGGTGCTCAAGCGACTGGATTTCAGATAAGAGTTTACAATAGTAATTATGATTCTGCCGGATGGAGAGAGACGTTGTGCACACTGATGATCACCATGCATAAACCACACAGCGAAAGATATCTCTTACAACAATGCATTGATCCAAGGCAACTAAAAAGACACGGTGTGTATTATCAAGGACGAATAGTGGATAAGAATGATATGATGCGTGTCTGGTCCGAAGTTGTGGATACTGTATATAAGAGTGAAGCGAAAGTTTGATTGAGAGGACCTCTAAGCTGACGTACATCTGGTATGACGATAGAGATGTCATGAGTGTTCTAAGTTGTATTACACTATAGCCAGAGTAGGGTGTATTGCCTGTCATCTCTATTCAAGGAACTTACGTCTCATTTCAATGGTTGGAACTGTGACGCACTCTTAATCCGCAGAACAACTCATTATGCCACATAATTATTCAGTGTTTACGTTCGAGATATCGAGCCACGATGGAGCATTAAGCCTAGGCTAACATATGGGAATATGGTAGAACAATGAACATACAGCTGAGAATTGCGTTTTGATGAGTAATGGAATTAAACAGAGATTGCTCTTCCTCGTTAAGAATACAATTAGGCTTATCCATTCTAACTTCTTAGACTATGGCACACTCTGAAGTCATCTCCTATATGTAGTAGTGGCAAACAGATGTTGTGCGTAGCGTTAATAGAGAGTCGTATCTCTATATAGCATTTTCGACGCACGTTCAAATGATGTCTTATATGATATCAGTAACCAGGTTTCTACCCTAGGATCATTCATTTGGAAAATTATTCATAACCAAGAATGTACAGAAAGCAGTAGGAAACATAGAGAATTCCTTAATCATGAAGGCCGACAAATTGGACAAATTTTGCCAAGGCTACGCTGTGCCGAAAGTTATGTATTAGTCAGCAGTGAGAGTGGCGTGTACTCAGCTGAGGTAAGAATTGAAAATCTTTTCTCCGTAACTCATGAATCCGTGTAGTTGCAAGAGAGGACGTTGAGCCAGCTATAAGAATTGCGGTTAGGAAGGACACTGGGAGAGAGTAGAATAGTTGTGTATCTTCTCAGATTGAAGTGAAAGTCCCATTGCTCCAATTATTGATGATGAGATTGGTCCCCAAGATGTCAATGGAAAGCACGGAAGGACTCTACGTGCGGAACGTCACCAATAACAAACAAATGAGACAATCAGCAAACGTTGAGAGAGCATCAAGAATAGCAATGGAGAACACGGATTTTTGTAACTGTAGCCTGACAAACAATGGCATCCTGGTGAAATATGAAAGGTAACTTGTGATTCTGTAAAGTTGTACTGACTCACATTCATAACCGGTTCTCCAATAACTTATTTCGTTCTGATCAAGTCAGAGATACACATCTTTAGAGGACAGACTAATTCTTGTCGAGTCATACCAGACCTATCGTAATAAATAGACCAAATGAAGATTTATTTTGGAGTATGGTGTTACATGCTGAAGTTTACTAGTGAGTGTAGAATTTAAGTTGACAATTGTGAGGTAGCAAGAGTAGATGGGAGAGAGTTGAATAAGGTGGTAAGTAGGGAGTAGCGTGACACTCTGCAAGATTACCCGTGGAGCCCAGTGTCGCCAGACACAGTTATAGAAATGTGGAGGGCCACCACGTATAAGGTATCTTTGTGTTTTGAGTTCTCGCTACACCGCTGCTCTATCGAAACTACATAACGATCAGCACGCATCATCTTAGACTAACATATGTGCAGAGAATAAAAGGGAATGCGAATGACCCTACATATCGCTCCGTAGTGCAATCCTATCGCAAAAAGATACATGACTGGTCGAACTGCTGAGCTACTTTTGGCACTCTATGGAGGATCGTCATCGAATGTGTTTAGCCATGGGAATGAGACAGTTTCACAAACACAATTTTGTTAAGTGTAGTGGCTGGACTCTATCAAAGGGACTAAAACATTACGAGCAATACAAATTGTTGAAGTTAATCATACCAGAGATACCCAAAGTACTGACCTTCGTTTTGTCATATTTTTTCAAATAATGCCGAAGTTAGACTCGAAGTGTACTATGCAACCGAATCCCTAGCTAAGCGGGTACCTTGGTGCAATGGCGGTGATGTTTGTAAAACAAGGCAAAGATCGGAAGTGGATGCCCCGGTTTGATTTGGAATACATTTTGACAAGAAGATAATTTGTTCCTCCGGTTCTTGTGCCCGAATGAGATCCAGATTAGATGGGTCCAAGGAAGGACGAAGATGAGGAAGAGGTTGTTGAGAAGCAAGTGATAGCGATCGAGGATAAAAGTACAACATGATGATGAAGTATCGATGAGGAAGATATATCACCGACGTATGAAGAAGACGAGAACGATTTGTTGACATCAATAGTTTTTTATATGTTAGTTTATATTGAGTTGTAAAACTTTCTAATATGAACATTCTAGGTTTGAGTTAATGTTTAGGAGATTTCATTGAATACTGAGTATTCTGTATTCCATATGTGGTTAATTGTCTTTGATGTATTAGTTTTGCACATATATATTAGGTTTGTTACTATTAATAACTTGCAAGATGTCGAGGATCAGCGACTCCACTACTGAGAAGGGAACAGGAACGGGAGAGGAGCAGGCCTAATGGAACAGCAACAGCAGAGGGAGAAGATTGGACCCTACCGGAATAATGGTAAGTTAAAACATTTTAACGGTATTTGTTATTATTTACATCTATATGGTTGTTAAGTGTTACTTTGATCGTTTTTATAAGGTTCAACCAACAACAGTGGCATTATCGAGTCATTTACAGCGTGTTCCATCTACTTTCAACCATCCATGGACCATCTACTCAAGGTCGACGTCGCACTATCGGTGGAATCCGTCCTTGAGCGAATAGTATCATTGAGTGGTATTCACAAATTACTAAACAAAAGTGTGGTGCTCGCTCTTGTTGTAATAGTTGTTCAACAACCATAGCTTACTATTGTTTTACTGACTAAATAAAAAATTGACTGGAAATGTAGGACACCTTTAGAGTGCAATAATATATTTCATAATGATGCAAACCATATTGTACAATGAATTAGCGGCACAGATTACTGACAAATGGGGTTAGGGTCTTCGAAGAAGTTGGATGCACGGCGCAAGAGATAGTTTATGCCGTTAACATCCTCTTTCGCAGTAGAAAAGCAGTACCACTGAGTCGTTGCAGCCTGCCGTGTGCGAAAAATCTTCACACTGGAGAAACATATCTTGAGAGGGGAATGGAGAAATGTGTGGAGGTCTACAATTGTTATGACTCATATAAAGCATGATGCATTGCGTGAAAAATATTGACAAGGATGTATTTAACAAACAACGTTCAGAGAACAATCAAGAACCAAGTCAGAGTGATGAACTGGCAAACACAATATTCTTGATAGTACAGACCTTTCATCGCTCACAATATGCGAGCTGGCATCATAGAATCTTACGGTGCGCCACCGCCTGGATCGTCCGCGGAGGTAGGATAATCGTAGCGGTAATTTAATTGGAGTCCTATTCAGAAACTGCTAGTTTTTGAGCTGCGATTAAATCCGTAACTAAAGACGCATACTTAACGAACGCTGAAGGATTTTGAGTCAACACGAGGGTTATCCTTGATATACACTTCCTAGGAAAAAGTGAGCGTTGAAGCAAATCAGAGGAATTAGCGCTGAAAGGTATCATGACCTAAAAGTGGCGTATAAGTGGGCCGGAAATATATAGTTGAAACTATGGATAAGGTGGAGGTCCAATAGCGCACTAACAGGCAAATCATATCTCATGGAGAGCTAATGACTTATGTTAGACTGTTTATGCTTTAAAACCTGTAATAAGGTTAAAGTGTGTAACAGCGCGAAAAAGACCGAAAATGGCGAAAAATGGCCGCCTAAGTATACAGCATTATGGATTTATATAGAGCTGTCTAAACCACAAAGAAAGTCTTAGGAAGATTAAGTTGACTTATGTTAGCATGTTACTTAAGACCTTGAATGGTTAGAAAGTGGTAATTGAGGCGCGACAACAAGGGACAAAATTCACTAGTAAGCAAGTCTAGAAAGACATCTTTAGTGTTTTTCGAGTGATCGAAACCACATAAAGCAAGTTTTAGAGAGAGCTAATGACTTATGTTATGAGTATTTGTTTTAATAAACTTAAAACCTTGTAATGGTCCCATAGCCAGCTGTTGTACAATTCTCACCGTCTCGCGTCAAAAAATGACTACATAGAAGTAAAGAAATCAAGTAACATATATATGATCTATGGGACGAGGCTTATGTAGTGTGCTAGCAACAAACGCTTAAAAAGGCAAAGAATAAGTAGACTAGAGCTAAAGGTGACTTTATGTTGAGAACAGGAGGGTATAACTTATGTTGGGAAAATCCGGAAGGTGAGAAGTGTAAAATTTAGGTCGGGGAAAAAGGGCTAAATACCTAGACATAAGCCTCTGCGTAAAATGAGCTGAGGTTTAATCGGTTCGTAGTATTTAGAGTTGTGTAATATAATTTCGTACATGGCGAAATGGAATTTGGGGCGCAGGCTGATGCTAAAATTATTTATTGTAGTGAAACTATATGAGAAAAATCTGCGATAAGTCAGTCGCAGAGAGAGAACCACGAGCTGTTATAAGGTTCGCCTAAAGGAAGGATTGTTTGGACAGACGAGCTGATGGGTGAGGAATGATACGAAATAGGGCCTGGTGTGGCGTAACGGCATTGCCGACTTTATTTAATATCGAAGGGATGTACAATTGGGTGTGCAGTGACTCTATGCGAGACACTGTGAAGGAAGTTCTTGTTTGAGTTTGACAGTATTATCGACGCGAGGCGAGACTGTGCGCAGGGAGATCGTATGGAAGTCCCAGAGAGAGTCTCGTCTACATAGGTGAGCTCGCTTGAAGTGAGCAGTGTCTGTGGTAGCCGGCTTGCGGAGCGAGAAGTTCGCTAGATCTAGGTACCACGCATCCGGATGCACACATGATTAAGAAAATAACAATGTCGCGCATGGATGGTACGTATGGCTCACATGAGCCGATCACGAAGTGTATAGCATAGATCCAGATTTACAGAAATCTGAGGCTTTGGGTCAGTGAGTACACATCCTTTCTCGAAGATGTAATGAGACGGAAACGATACCCTCACTTTGATACTCTTTCCTGGCTATTCCTCGGTGCCATACAGAGAGACGTAGGTGTGGTTATGTAGAACAGTTTGGATATAGTTGTTAGATAGTCAGCTAGGAAACAATCTATGTGAGTTTTGATGTGTAGAACAAACGTACTAAACACTATTTTGAGCTAACTTTGTCTAGTTTGATTGAATGGCACGTTACATGAAGGACATCTTAGTGTGACTCTTACGGGTCATCTGTAAATAAACCACGTTAGTCGATTTCATATCGAGTTTCGTAATTGCCATGCATTAAAACTAGGAAGACTTAAAAGAAGATATGAAAATTATAATAAATCCAGAGCTCGGCTAAAATGTGTCATATATACACACTAGAGCAGTATTGACTCGTTTTACCGATCCTGGTTTCGTAATGGCCTAATAAAAAGGCAAGTCTACGCCCCCCGGTTTTAACAAACAGTCAAACTACTCTGGTGTTGATAGTTGCCGACGCAGAAGCTGGATCATGCGGCTCGTATAACGAGACGTTCGATAACTGCTCTGGTGTTTTGACCTTACTCCCTTGTACGTTGCCAAAAACAAGCGGAAAAAACTATATATTATCAAATATTTTTAAACAGAGACTTATTAGAATACATAGCAAATTTGCGCGGGAAAGACTAAAACTACACAAAGTGAAACAATTCGGTGATCATCGTTGTTGAGACTTACGATTTGATCCGTCCAGTTCACGCGTCGGTTAAATTAACACGACCTAGGATGAGATAACCGCGGATACAAGAGATGATTTTTATTCGTTCAGGTTATAATGGAGTGGACCAACTAGAGGTCGACAACGTCGGGGCTGAAAGCCTTTAACTCGCAGCGCGTAAGCCGGTCGGCATAATTAATTTGTTATAGTCGTAGAATCGATCGCCGCTTCGGACCATCGGTCGGAAAGTGATGAGTACCATAACCCTTGAATTTACCCGATACAATTCGCCGACCGTACAACGTTAACAACGAGCCGTCTCTAGACGCGGTGATTATAATTATTCCTTTTACCGACGAGTACTACGAGATTTGTCTAACCCGACCGTTTAAGGTATTTTGGCAGTGCGGTCATAATTAAGTCCAACATGTTTTCATTGAACTGGTTAATGAAAATACTCCTGAGAGATGAATGTGTTTTTTTATGGAAACCCATACTATTATAAATTAACTAAGGGCTGTGCAGCCAACCTAATATCCGATCTGGAGTATTTCGATACGACTATAATACAAGGTGTTTGAGTGCTCAATTAAATACAGGAAAAAGGAGAAAACCGAGATACGGTGTTTATATGAATTTAACATACGTGTAAAAATAGCCTGATCGGGAGATAGTCGAATTGTGGAGTTTGAGAATTACGGAACACACCGAAATCGTGATGTCCGGAATGATGCCCAAAACTCCCTCCTGATACGATGTATCTAAAAGACACGAATGATCCGATATATTATTCGATATATTGTTAATTTGGCTCTTTTAATATTATCGGTAAGGAAAACGTGTAATCTGGAAGTATCGCATTTTGCTTTACACCATGGTGAGGTCAGAGAAATCGGGATGATAAACGACCAAAACTGTATTCAACAGGATTGAATTTATATTTATAAATATTTTTTGCACTATTATAAAGTTCTATCTAACGAGAGAAAAAGTCATAACCATAATCCATTAGGAATGTACGACATATCCATATTTTTCAAATCCTGAATTTTTCGGAATCAGTACTAAAATTCGGTAAAATTCCGGATTGAACTCGGACTATATCGTTGTCCTCTTCAAAAATCAACAAAAATTAGATTGTAAATCTCCGTATAACACGAGGATAATCGAAATAGAATTTTACCGGTAACTCGGTTTTGAACACTCACCCTACATATAACTTGATTTAACTCCCATACCATAACTAAGCTAGCCTAAGATGTACATCTTTACATGTATTACTCTACTGAAGACTTAAAAGAGATCTTATTAGCTAAATAGAATAAAGAGCACGAAAGATTGTTGCAAAAACAAATAGAGGAAGCATTCACCTCAAGTCACGATATGACTAAGAGACCAGATGAAGAAGAAATAAAATGAAAATAGCGGAGCTAATATGTATACAAATGTATTTGATGCAATAGGAAAAAGTACATTGGGATTGCCTAATGTTGGTTGGTGAGTAAATGGATATAATGTAGAATGAAAGTCTGTTGATGAATTAAGATGAGTTGGAGATATAAATAAGCTGGGTTGAGGGGTAAGAGTGGTAATTTATTATGTAAGATAATGTTATTGTGAGGAGGAAGACATGTAGAGTAGGTCCACTTATACGGTTTCTAATTGTAACACAAGTTAGTAATTGTGGAGATGGATTAAAACTATCTAGGTATAAATCATGGGGAATAATGATGATTACATAAAAAACAAGAAACGGGGTATAATTTAAAAAAGCTGGTATCTATAGAAGGGTATGCTAATTTTACTAACAATAATAAATAAACTCACAAATCTCATTATAGATTTATGCTATGCTAGTGTTGCTTGGTTACGGTGCGGAGTAATCAGGGGCACAGTGGACTCATAATACGAGTTTTTATAATTCCGTGGGAAACGCGAGGATACAAGATGTACCGAATTGAAAAATCCAAGATTATTCACAAGTCAATCCTAAAATCAAACATACCCAAAAAGTACATTCATAGAATTCGAAATGTTCAAAAAGAATCAGTAAAAGACGCGATTGAAGCCCATTGTCAAAGATGCAATCCAGAAAGAGCACATGTTAAATACAATCACGATTTGATTAGCCAATATGGGAGGAGTAAATTAAGAAATTAATTCTGATTGCCGTTTGGGCTTTCACTCACGAGAGTACCACGATACACTTCCACAAGAACAGATCGCTCTACAAGGAGCGTCTGTCTCCAGCCTCACGACCGGAGACTTCAGCCATCCTTCCGTTCCTAGGCACGATATGGTACACACCCTCCATGGTATTTGCTATGTCGCTGGCCGATTGGAGCGTACCCTTCAATAGCTTCTACGCTGGATGTATCAGGTCGCCGGCGGATGATCACCTGTCAGAGATATCTTTCTTGGTGACACACGGTATATGTACAGGAACGTGGTTGGACTGTCATCTGCACCTGCATTTGTGGCCTAGACTAAGATAAAGGGAGTAGAAAAGGCTCACCTACGGGAGATCGTGATTATGGCTGCAGCTGGTCGTCACTATTGTAGTGGGAAGTAGACGACCATGTGGTCAATTTGGGGAAAGGGATGAAGCTCAGAGGACTTTATTCAAGGACAAGCGACAAGCCACTATGATTAAACCCTCCATTCTTGAATTCTAGTCGATCAGCATTATTCGGGTTGCTCTACGACTAGATCTAATAGCTCAATGCGTTATGTGAGCTTTATCGTTTTGGCTTTTTATCTCTTACGTGAGATTTTCGGTAAGTTGTTTTTTTCTATAAAGTGAGTATGTTTCATATTAAATAGTTTAATCGTTATGCTAGTTTTTTTAGTATTGAGGTTTTTATGGGAAATGATTGTGGCTTTTGAGGGTTCGGTTAGGCGTCAAGAATTGGCATTCCATTCATCGTTTATGGTTTTGATTTTGGCTCGAGTTTGGTTTAGATTCTGAATTCCTTGTGTTGTAAAAGTAAGGTTTACAGTATTACCTATCAAATCTTTGTTTTTTTAAAAATTATTTTTTTTGGGCTGAATGTAACCAGAAAATCGAGTTTGAAAGATTGAAACTTTAAAGCATCGATTCATCTCTAATTTTATATGAGTTACATAGTTATGAAATCTGTTCAAGTAAGTTTGTTCGATAATTTTTAAGCAATTTATTTACGGTTACTCTTTTCTCCTGAAAATTATTGATTGTGAGTATCAATTAGAGTACCATCACATGAAATTCAGACTAAATGATAGAATAAAGGAGCTACGTTACGAAGGAGTACTTGTGGAACAGGGATCCTTGTAATATCAATTATTAAGGGTTTGAATTTTTTGTGATTTTTTTGAATTGCATTTCTTTTCCTCTGCATTTTTCATCAGCCTCCCTATGGTCGCCGGCGTATTAAGCAAATCATTCGAGCCCATATGTCCTTATTATAAGCTCCTCAGCACCAGAGTTGATGAGATCATTTTTGTGGTTTGAATAACGAAGTATGTTCTCTCCATTTCATCACAACATGTATACTATTCTTTTTATCTTTAATGAGGTATAGGGTTGCCGAAGACTATAACTTGTAAGCGAGAGAACTACTAATTTTACTATTTATCATAAGAGTTAAGAAATTAATAATCATTAACATTCATATTAAATATTACAGACAATTCAGCTTCGTGCTCTCTTCAATTTAGGTAGAAATTCATAGATGGACGCAATGGTCGTTGCGTTATGGATAATATGTGTGAAACAATATGCCTAATTAAGTTAATATTAAATTGTTAAGTCTCAAAATTGCAATTAGTCATCTACACTCGTGTCGAATAGTACTTCTCTTCTTCTCTGTATATTTGGTCATCATTTGAATCCATTGAAAATAATCTAATCTCAGTAGGGCTGTTCAATTTTGCTACATGTCTAGTTTGTTTGTAATGTGCTTCTGAATAGTGCATAATTTCCTTCTAACTTTAGATCGTAAAACGTTCTTATCGTATGAATAGAGTAGATAGATTGCTCGTAGTGTGTGTATGTTGAGAAGAGAGGAGAAGAGAGAAGCACAATTTGTTGATCATTGAGTAGGAAAAGATAAAATACGATGTAATTGGGCGCACTGGAATGTGTATGTGCCTGGTGTGCTCCTTCAAGTGAAAAATATTTTGATGATTTTGGTTCTTGTTGTTTCTTCAATGGTAGTTTTGTTAAAAGATGTAGAGAAGAGAGCTCAATTTTGCTTGCTTGTTTGGAAGGACTTCAAGTTGTCTATGTATAAGCTGTATTCCAATTCCTTCATCTTTACAAAACTGGTTTAGAATCAAAATTTAACTCAATACTTCCCAATTCCACTTCCCTGTTCAAATTTTAACTGGCTCAACCATTTATTCTCTGAAACTTTACATCATGTTTTACCATCTATATAAATCTACTCTAATGCCTAATCCCTTCTCAAAATCAGCCCTCATCTTTCTGTGGATGCTATTACATTAATGCTTGAATCATTATTACTCTTGTAATTTCAGTTCATAATTATAGTAACACAAATTTAAACAGGGATATGTAGAGATTGTAATTGAGTTTAGTTGTTTACTATTGCTCTCTGAAAATAAATTATAGAACACTAATTTTGCTATAATTGCTATTTTATTTAGCTAATTCTTCGTTTATAACTCAGTATGCTCAAATAGGATTGCGTCCAAAAGTGGTGCAATGAGAAGGGAGACATCATATGTGAGATCTGTCATCAGGTATTTTATATTTGATTTTATTGTTGAATGTCCGCTCGTTCGCTGGGAATTGCTACTATTGGTCGTTCCACCAGATTACATGTTGATTTACATTTAGTAGGAAGTCCATATCAACTAAAAGTTTCTTTTCAAAGCTTGCCCGGTGTTAGTTGGCTGTGTGTGTTTCTTTTGCATTTGCCTAGAAACATCATCTTTGTGTATCTGCTCTCAATCTTACATAACCTTAATTTTTCTGGCCGCCTTATATTACAGACTGCTGCTTATAATTAATTATTATCTACTATCTAAAATCTAATATAGTGAAATTTTGGCTTTTGGGTTGTAGAAAAGAAAATAACGATGATTGTTGAAAGAGAAGTTCACCGGACTGCAGAATTGCATCAAATTTATATCATGACTATGTTGATTATTGTTTCAGAAAGATGGCCGAAGCTAAAGCTCGTTTGCCCCAAATCAATTCAGGTAATTTTTATCATACAAAAATTTGTTAGGGTAATTATGGGTGTTCTTCGATTGGATTTTATGCCATATAATAGTTAAAACTGAATGTTGCAATCTAGGTTGTGTAGTTCAACTCTGTAATCATTAATTGTTGTAGATAAGTTTTTTTGGGATTATGAAGTTGATTTGGTTGGCCTTATTATCGTCATTAGTCTGTGAGCATTTTGCAAAAATATTTGCAGTTCTGTTAGTAAAAAATAACTTAGCACTGAGGGTGATATGTGAGAGGATTTATCCATGCAGTCATGCACTATATCTCAATAACAACTTTTTTCTAAGATATGAAAATCATGTAATGCTTTTGAGTTGTTAAGTGGGTTAATTGGGCATATAGGTAAGAATCGTTTTACTAGGTGCTTCTAAGATTATAGCCTTATATGGTAATAGGAAACAAATCGGGGGTGGATGTATTTTATATCTTAGCTAGAGTTGCGAATCTTTGCCACATCTCTGTACATCACGAGTGGCGTTACAATAGCAAGGTTTATGTTTGGTTGGTGCAAGGATGCTGTTGAGGGTTCTTCATTGGTGCTTTCCGGAGATGTGGCATTTGTAGGCTACTTTCAGTTTGCCTCATGCTTGTGATGCGATTGCCTTGAAACTGGTAATAGAATAGTAAACTCTCTCAAGCTGGTCACTTAGTAATGCGTTTGCTGTTGGCCTCTTCTTCGTATCTGGTAAGCAGAGACTTTCCTACTGATTAATTTATGGTCTAAATTACATGTATGAACCTGTTTAAATAATAATGGTGAGCGCTTAAGTTTTCCATTATGAAGTAACCAAAGTTATCTTAGGGTT
Organism: Bassia scoparia; assembly: GCA_008642245.1. Classification (NCBI taxonomy): domain Eukaryota; kingdom Viridiplantae; phylum Streptophyta; class Magnoliopsida; order Caryophyllales; family Amaranthaceae; genus Bassia; species Bassia scoparia. The sequence continues at coordinate 46,753 of SNQN01001135.1, read as the reverse complement.
ACTAAGTAAAATATTATAATGTGGATGTTTTTCTGTGCTGCTCACTTGGATTTGTTTAAGAATTTTGTGGAGCGCTGCATTGTTGAATAATGACAATTGTAAGCACAACATATCGGATCTAATTCTTCTTGAATATCAAATTCGTTTACGTATTCTTTTCTTTTCCCTTCTTTTCAGCAGAAATGAATGGGTTGGAAGCCTAGATTCATTGGCAATAAATGCTGCTATAAGGAAATGAGATTATCCCAATATTCTTACTATACTAGGATCAGGCATGATCACGTAACATAGTTTTTATCGATGCGAAGAATCTAAAGCTTCGAAGACAT
>SNQN01001135.1:11156-46399 GCA_008642245.1 Bassia scoparia | reverse complement strand
TAGGCAAATTCACATGCTTGGAATTTACATGCAACGCTCTTGGATTATCTTATTGCTCATGTTCTTGTACTCTTGCCAATTTACATTTTTGCTACGCCAATGTTAAAGCTTCTAGGTCAGGACCATGATATTGCCAATCTTGCTGGATGGTTCACCTCCACAATACCGCAGTTATTTTCACTGGCCATCAATTTTCTACTCAAAAGTTTTCAAGCCCAAAGCAAGGTTAATGTACTGGCTTGGGTTGGATTTATTTCTACTAATTGAGCACACCTTTCTCCTCTGGCTTTTCATTACTGTATTTGTTGGGGTCTGCTTGGAGCCGCAACAGCTTTTAACATCACGAGCTGGGTCGTTACTAGCCAAGTGGTTTATGTTTTTGGTTGGTGCAAGGATGCTTGGTTAGGGTTCTCATGGATGGCTTTCAGGGAGATGTGGGCTTTGTTAGGCTTTCAGTTGCCTCTGTTGTGATGCTTTTGTAACACCCCATAATTCTCTCACCTTTACGTGACTAGAAATAAAAGAAACGTTAAATAGAAATACGAGAGAAGCCTCTGATCGCGTGTCACTGGCCTGCATCGATCGGTATTACAAGACGCTTTGCCGCTGCATGCTGCATAAATTAATTCACTTTCATTTTGCAGAGGTAGTGGAAATCAAAAACTAGGATATAGTTCAACAATTATAAAATTCGAAGATGTTAAAATCGATTGACATAGTTGAGACCGGTTAGGGACTTATTGCGAAATATATCAAAATTCTTTTTAAACACAAATGGGATATAAGTAGCAAAATCGTTATGGTAAAGTTACGTTATTAAATCAAATTATTAAAGAGACATGTGCTCCATCATCCAACCATCCAGGCTAGTCCAAACTGATTAGCAAATCCTGTAAAAAGTCTGCTCCCATAATTTCGCAAATTGAAATAGGATATCACATACACAGGCACACAGGAAGAAAATGTGGACGCAACAAACCAAAAACCGCAATCAGCAGCTTGAGTAATACAAATTACGAAATCAGAAAATAAACGGACAGGTACTCGATTGAGCATCTCCTAACTGGACATACCGCGTTAGACACCCTGCTTAACAAAGGAAACTCCAACTGTGGGTGTTATAACATTAACGGAAACACACACAGAATAACAAATCCAAATACAGGCCAGTATTACTACTTATTACATCAACTGCTCAATACAATACATCAAAATATCATAGCTACTGTGAACTAGATTGTACTGCAGTTAATTACTCAACCCAACATATGACTCGATATTTTATTACATTTGTTTGATTTGAGCAATGACAGGTTGTCAATCCAGACCGAGGTGCCACAGTTCCAATCCCAGACCACTAGGTGCACAGTTCAATCAGACACACAGGTGCAGCTGAAGATCTAAAGTTCTGAAGTGACATTTTTTGTCTTTCCTGTAGTGTCCGTGTTTCAAATGAACTTGGGTTGCTGCATCCGAAGGCAGCCAAGTATAGCGTGTACGTTGCAGTGTTCCAGTCTCTCTTCATTGGGCTTTTCTTCATGGTCGTCATTCTTSTTTCCAGAGACTATTTTGCTGTTATTTACACTGACAGCAAAGTATTGCAGCAAGCAGTTGCTAAATTAGCTTGGCTTCTTGGTATAACAATGGTTCTTAACAGTGTTCAGCCTGTCATTTCAGGTATCGAACTTGCCTGCAAATTTTTTTTTTTCCGCTCACAAATGCCTGTGTGATTTGCAAGTTATATTCTATTCAACATGTAAGAATCTCTTGAATAACTAGTTTCTTATAATAATTACAGGAGTTGCTGTTGGAGGGGGATGGCAAGCTCTCGTGGCATATATAAATTTGGCTTCCTATTATGTATTTGGGCTCCCTCTCGGATACATTCTTGGATATGTAGCAGATTTTGGAGTTATGGTATGGAAAATCATTTCCATTTATGTTTTGTGACATTTTTTACTTCTCTTTAGCCAATCTAATTAGATTCCAACATATGTTTATTCACTGATAGGGAATTTGGTCCGGTATGATAGCTGGAACAACCTTACAGACAGTGATTCTACTCTTCATTCTTTACCGAACTAACTGGACAAAAGAGGTGAGCTTTKACAAATCTCTCATCRCCTTCTGATCTAATWAGCTTACATGAAATTGTGTACTCTAAAGCACTMCATTTAGAGTCTACATTGACAAGAGGGATGGTTGTGCTGCCATCTGCATGAAGTGTACTGTTCTATTGAATATATCTAAAATGATTTGTGTAGGTGGAGGAAACGAGTAAMCGCATGAGGAAGTGGGGTGGCGAGGACATCGAGGTAAAAAAGAATGGCGCTAACAACATATAGATGCCAAATTGGTTTTGATTTTGCTTAAATGTCTAGATTTTGGGATCCATTGGTTGACCCTCTTGCCAATTCTAAGAGGAGCAAGTYACGGTGCCAGTGAGAATCAGATTTTGTCCAGATAACACGAGAATTGCCAAAGTGTTCCTTTCATTGAGGATTGTTTATCGAACAAACGCATWGAAAATTTGTTTGTGTAGTAACTTCAACAGGATAGTGCCCAGCTGCCGAGTGCTCGGCTACAGAGTGCCCGGCTGCCGGCCAATATACTCCCTTTGCTGTTGTGTTTTTTTGGCTATTGAGCTATAATTTCTTCTTAACCATGTACGCGTACTGTTATTCTAACAATTTTGTTGGGGCAGGATTGGAATCAATATACTGTTAAATCTGCTTGATATTGAGTTGTAGTAGTAACAATCTTTTCTAAGGCTGTTTGTTTCTGACCTTTCCTCAATTGCATTGTACATTTTATTTTACATTCTTATTTTGAACAAATTTAACATGTAACAATTATCTATTCCTCAATAATTACGTTAGCCTCCATTCCTTATCTCTACCACATGAAGATCAATAATCCAGTCAAAATTGAATATTAGGTCTTGGTGGAGGCTGAACAATGGTGCGCATGCTATGGCATTCATTGGAACGAAATTCCCTAGAAAAACGTGAACAAACTTGCTAGATACGATAACAATCACAGTCGATATAGTCGAGTCTTAACATAGTGCCACTATGGTACACTACGCCTTGATAACTATACTCTCTCCGTTCGTATTACCTTCAAACAGTTTGCATGCAAAGGTTGTGTTACCATATACCTTGAAACAATTTTCTCTTTGGGCTCTTTTCCATTTTAGTACCTTTTTATTTCTATTTTAATTCACTTTTCCAATGCTTCTCTCTCTTGTACACTTTCTTAATCTTACCAAACACTCTTCTTATTATTTCCTCTCTTCTACTTCTTCTTAATCTTAGTATTCTTTCACTTTTTCTTTTCTTTCTCTTCTTTATTCTCAATCATATACTCTTATCTACAATTACATCATTTTGCCTAAAAAATCCCCTAGTTCAATTGTTCTAAGTAATACGTAAACGGAGGAGTACTATACACGTTACCAAACAAATCATTGTTTTTATAATTGAGGATGTGGGAGCATAGATGAGATGACGCTAAATGGCACGATTTGCATAGTATGACGCAATTCCTGTAAAATAAAGGTCACATGAACGTTATACAATAAAAGTGACATGTGGTGCATTGAACGTAATTTAGAACTTTACACTTTTAGACAAGATTTGTAGATAACTCATTCTTTTTCGATAACAATATTATATTACTTAGACTCTTCATTTTAACCTTTAAGTACCCGTGTCAACTCCTTGACACTCGAACATGAGTACTGGACACTTGGACTCTTCAACTTTGATTAAAATTTTGAATTTTTTTTTTTTTAAATTAAGCCCGAGTTGGACCAATTGGATACGTACCCCATGTCCGACCATCGATATACGATTCCAAGTAACACTAGATAGTATCTGAGTTTGGGACACAAGCCTGAAGTAAAAAGTAAGTTTGAATTTAAGATATAATCTCCTTAATAAAAATAGTATTATATTATGATATGCTGGAATAATAACACACAAGTCAGGATTGGCCGAGTGGTCTAAGGCGCCAGACTCAAGTTCTGGCTCTCTAACGAGGCGTCGGTTCAAATCCACTTCTGACATTTTCTTTTTTTTTTTTTATTTTTTTTTTTATTTTTTTTTTATTTTTTTTTATTTTTCTTCATAAAACTCTTTTACACATTTGTTTCTAATTATTCATCTTCACAAATATTCTTCAATTTGTTGTAGATTGTCATCAACAAACAAGTTTAAGGTTTATTAATCAAAATCCTTAATAAATCGATTTTCATTAAATTATTGACTACTTTACTATCAATAAAGTCTTTTCCCAATCCATTTCCTACTTAAGAGAAATAAGTACGATTAGCATCACGAATTACAAAACTCAATATCAATATTGTTAAACTCAATAATTCATTTGATGTTAAACACAGTAATTTTGATCAATCATATTGAAACAATATGATTTATCATTTATGATTGCTATTTTGTGTTAGTCATGAATTTGTTTGCGATTCAATTTGTATGGTAGATGTAGGTGTTTTATCAGATCCAATTTATTTATAAGATTATATAGATATCAGTTGAACTTAAAGAAAAGTATCATAACAACATAAGATTGAGAATGAATAATTGCACCACCTAGTCATAAAGATAAATAGCACAAAAGACAGAATGAAAATTTCATTGAAATAAAAGACAACAATTATTCTAAAAGGTTCATGTTCATCATAGAAGGCACAAAAATCCTCCTAAATGGTGGAAGAATCCATATGGGAGGGGCATATCCCTTCTGTCTCGGACACAAATGTAAGATCGATCAGCAATGCTCCTTGACAAGGTATAACCACTATCGTCATGGCAGTAAGGCTTGGTGTCAATGATGCTAAAATCGCAAGCAATCATCAGTGAAATAAATTGGAATCATGAATGATCTAAATCTGATGCTTTTACGTAAGTAGAGTGATTGTCTCCTAGGAAACAATGCCCGCACATTGAGTGTTCTATGGCATCAGCCGTCTAGCCTTGCCAAAACTGCATCTTGTAAAGCAGAAACGGTAGTGCAAGGACGGAGGGCTCACTTCATCAGGCATAAAGGATCACTAGCCTCACCACCTGCATAATGGTTCGTTATCTTCTACAATTTCTCCGTGCTGAAGCCTCTTACATCACTATAACACAGGGCGGTATAAAGCTGGATGTTGGCTTGTAGAATAGGCACGTCACATACAAACTTATACCCAGAACGTCGACTGCTAGAAAGATCCTTGGTGATATATGATGTAACAGATTCCGTGATTAGTTTGCTACAGATAAGACCAAGGATGCATCTTATAGCTGCAAAAGGCTAATTCTCTATTAACGTATACTCAACGAGAAATATACATTAGGCAAAGAATGGTACGAAAGAGTGCAGCCTTGCAGATAAAGTAATCAGAGAAATTCGCTTCATAATCTGCCATCTGTCTGGCATATGGTGGAAACGGTGGAGGTTGGATAGTTCCTTGTGGATCCGAAATAAAATGGATTGAACAAAGTAGCATAAACGACACACTATCTATAAAAATAAGCAACCATGAGAGAACCAATGCATCTTTATTCGTAAGGACGTAATTTATAATGCAATTATAATTTGTGCATCAGGAGACTATAAAGATTGCGAGTGCTACAACTGCTGTCACCTGTGGTATCAGCAACATAGGCAGATTCTGTCGAAGGACATTGTTAGGAAATGTTGAGCTGCAGTCTGTGTTTATAAAAAGAATTACCAGCGAGTGCTAACAACCCACATTGATATCGTCGACATAAAAGAATTGGCTATAATGAGGAAGAGCACAGGTTCGGAAGCCAATCCGTCTGGCTCTTCAAAGACGTGTAAGGTCAATAATGAAGGTTGACCCATTGTTGAAATGTTGAAAAAAAACAGTTTATGAAATGAACAAGGGCTCAGACAAAGGTGCATAAAACATAATATAATACAGCTATATGAGCACAATCAGTATTTGCACTTGCACAAGAGTTGAATATATTTTGATCATTTCCTTAATAAGTAAGTAGAAAAAAATATTTTGTAGAAGTATTGGGGAAATCAGTAAAGATGAGTTGTGTTTTGGGAACTATAAATTTCACTTGTCAATAGCATCATTATGAATTGATTTTGGAATTTGAGTATTTCAATGATAATGGTTTTACCCTTGTCATTTGAACTCTTACATTCATGGCCTTTTTTACTTGCGTAGGTTTTAGAATTTGGGCAAATTTCATCATTATGAAGATTCACTTGATATCTCACAACACTTTCATATTAATAATTATCTCAATTCCATATATTTTAAATGAAATCTCAGAAACTTGCAACACCACACCATTTAAATAAGAAATTAATCATAATGAACTCGTTAGTAGATCCGTGTACTTTCGTGAGCGTGAGTTGAGAGGCCTTATTTTCTTTTCGTAAAATTTATAAGAACATAAGCAGCGAAATAATAAAGCTTAGTTGCCATGAATATGATCACAATGAGATCTCTGAGATCACTTCAATTACAATAGGCAACTAATTTAGCAGTCAAGCAAGTTTCAAAATAATTACAGGTCAGTTTTGAATAGCAACCAGTCTCACTATTTTTAGTAATTGTAATTTTTCCTTTATATTGATGTCAACAGAGGTAATAAATAGAGATTATGAAACAAAAGTATTATCAATTAAGATATGATAATCAAGCTGTTTAATTCAGCAATAGAAATCTATAGAAAACTCATTCACACCAGTCTAATATATCTCGAGAGAAATATACACTCCTAGATCTTCTTCTAACTGTAAATTGTAATATAGCGTATTTTCTCCCCAATTCTCCCAGTTAAGACACGTGAACAAAGCCTCGGACAGTCAAAAACCAAATAAGCATACGACATTGAAGACTTTTAAATTGCTTCATGTCATCACATGATAATTCAGATCCTGATTCCTAATTTATATATCACACATATGAAACAGACATGAGTAGAGATATAACAAGCAGTTTTCGTTTATTGAACAAAACAAGCTTATAATCAATTTCTGAGCAGAGTTCATCAAAGGAGATCTGAAAGCATAAATTGAACATTTAACTGAGGAACAATATGACACTACTGCTGTGGTGAATTTAACATAACATCATTTATATTGACTACGAGACATGTTTATTACTAGAAGAAAACAACGATATAATCATCTGTTACTTCTTTGGAACTCCATAGTCAGTTATTGTACTAGATAGTTGGCAGGATCCAGATAGGTGGAGGCAAATGAGGCTGCTTCTGTGTCGGAGGGTGACGTCTCTCAATATTCTGGACATCCAACAGAAAAACACCAGTGTCGAAGGGGCCAGCAACCTGATATGGATTGTGGAGCAGAGCATCACTGTCATGGTGATCATCGGTGAAGTAGATTGAATTTGGAATRCATCCGGGGAACTGGGAAGCATTAACATAGAGAGAATAGTTATCTCCCAAGAATAATGCACCATCCTCCAAGCTCTCAACTGATACCCAATCATATTTGAYATCATCATTCGTCAACTTATAGATAAGGAATCGAGTAGTAACTATTGGACCGTCCCAGGTGAACATACAAGCCTTTATTATCCTTATAACCTGCAGTATGCTTTTGTCTGGTAATTCCACAATATACCTCCGACAGCAATTTCCTAATAATCCCAGAAGCGGAGCAGCAGCTGGTGTAAGGTTATAGGGAAGGTAGGTTCCATCTACAATCTTACATGAGTAAACTTGACCCAAGATATTAACTGCAAGGAAATAACCTTGAGTATATATGACATCGAAGAAATGAGGGAGAGACCATTTAACATATGCCCAATTTTCAGCACCCGACTTCCAGAAGGCCAACTTTCCCTTCTCACCATAGATAACCATCACAACATAATCATTTGGAAATGCAATAGGGTCAGCTGATAAAATAGCTTTACATATAATATACTCAACGTTCAAACCTTGGCCAATTTCTAGGTACATGTCAATGGCAGGAGTAAACTGAGGAAGACGAATGATACCCTTGCTAGTATCTCCAAAGTAAAAAGGRTTTATAAGGTTTACCTCAAAGGAAACTTCATTGAGGATGATTAGCCAACCATGAGAGGAACCACAGTATCTTTTCTTGAATGGAACTTGTAGTTGAAGATCATAGGTTTCATTTCGGTTGATACTGTAAAGATTGCGAGTAAACTCGTTTTTTGCTGTACTTGGGATAAGTAGCATGGGAAGGTTTCGATTGATAAACATTAGGGGAGGAGTAAGATTAAGTTGGAGAAACATGTCTTTTGCAACAGAATGCCAGTTTTTACATACAATGCTGAAATTAAACATGTCAGATAGAAGCATAAGCTTGTTCAGCACCACGTAAAGCAGGTCTTTAGGAAACCATGCCCAGTCAGGATTGAATGAGAAAGAGGCAACAGAKGAAGAGGAGGAGGARGAAGAAGCTACAGATGATTTCATGTTTGGTGATCAAAGGTTTAGAATGAAAAAAGAAGTTGTGAGGTCTGCATTTTCTATGGTGCAGCTCTTCTTTTATATAAGAGGTCAAAAATAACAAGGTAAGAAATTAGACAGTGTGGATTCCCTTAAGGCCAAAACCGATCTCAAAAAATCATTAATGTGGATCCAATCTGATATCCGAAAGATATCGATTTTTTGTAATTGTAAAGGATTGCATTCATATGTAGATTTCTTTCATCCAGCCAACGGATTAAATCACTTACATTAAGCCAAATCCTAGAGTAAATGGGAAGGTTCATTGAGTTAATAAGAAACAGTCCATGAAACCACATATTCACAATAACAGTATAAACAAAACTAGGTGCTCAAAAGTCGGACAAATGAAGTGATTGTCATTGTTGCTCAATGTAATAGCTTTTCCCTGATTTCTTAAACTCACTAAAGCAGAATATGCAAGGAGGACAGTAGATTAGTGATTGCACAAATATAGAAGAGTATCATATAGTTTGATTGATTCCCCCTCTCCTATGTTCATACGTTACCCTTTTTTAGAATTTTGACCATCACAAAAACTTTATCCAGCGCAAAAATCTTTAAACAAAAGAAATAAAAAATAAAAGAACTATTGGAGTATCGTTTGAGTTATGATTGTCCATGGAGCTTGATATGACATAACAACGAATTCTTCTAGAAGAAAGTTATGTCCAATGTTCAAGCAACAAAAGTTGTTACTACATTGCTCATGTCTCGAAAAAGTATAGATTTTTTCCATCTTCTTATCTTATATTTTAGATTTTAATCTCAGAAATGCAAGGTTAGCAAGAAACACAAATATCTTTTGAGCACCAGAGTGCTCTAGAATTTTATTTTTTTTTTTTTTTAAAAAACAGCTTAGTTTCAAAAAAGTCCTATTTTTAAATTTTTTAAATTTTTGTAAGTAAAGTCTATATTACTACTGAGAAGTCACACTGCATATGTTTAGCAACACGATAATATTTTGTTCCTATCATGACATAGTTTAGGAGAAGCATTGTTAGCTAGAAATTATAACTACCAATATGTTTTTCGCAATCAAAATACACAACAAAGAAAAATTTGTATGACAACATAAGTCTTGTTCAAAGCGTGTTTCTCTGCTCATCAAAGTAATTACGTACTAAACTATAGCAAATACATAAGCCATGATGTAACAATGTCTGGCATAATATTCTAGCCAAGTTTATGCAACTGTGCATGACCTGAGACAAAAACAGAATATTACTACTTCACGAAGTTACGTGCAATTATCTCTGATATTGGCAACCAGAAGAAAACTTGGTTCTGTTCAAACATAACAAACTTCAGTTACTTCAGTCCTAAATAAAAGAATATCCAATAAGTATAAAACTTAAAGTTATCAGCAATTTTTTATACGCTGCATGATATTTCTGATATAACATTAGATTAAGCGCTCTTCTCCTCATGATGAAACACTCGTGAAGGAACTACGAAATTCTGCTAATAAACAAAGATACACAATGAAACAATTACTGTTATCTATTCTAAGGAAAGTATTAGAATGCTGTTACTCATAACTAAGATCTTGATTTCCACTCAAGCACAACGTTTATACGCATTTCGTTACTCATACATTGTCAGGCGCTCAGGTATAATTAAAGTTTCTAGATATATGATGCAAGAGATCACCACTAACGAATTGATGCGTCAATCTACATTACTGACATTATAACTTTCCCGTATATTTGATACGATTATTATAAGTGTGACAAGAGCCCGCCATATTAACATAACAATATCGGGACCAAATGATAATCAAGTCCATATGCAGTAACTTGGTTAAACAACACCATTCACTTATTCAGATCGGTCTCACTCATGTTTATTGTCAATAGAGGCAATTAAAACAGTTCTCATGTCTCTCGTCTTTGTCTTTTACTGTATGCGTACTTTGTATTAATGACTTGCGACTCTGAAAGTTTGAGCTTGAAACAGATTGAACATTCTGGTTAACCTGAGTACCTACTGACTTYACTCAAATCTCTTAAGCCATCTTGGATATCCATGGCTCCATGACTTTCAACACCACTAACTTATAATCTTCTACAGCATTTGTCTGATCTACAAATAATAATGTCTGCTACATTAAAATTGATTATTACTCTTCACACTCCCGAATAGCTTAATCTGCTTTTTTCAGTTCAGTCGAAGTTCAAGGGGGTTTCGCGGCCTTTGCCTGCTTTTGTGCATTAATGAAAACAATCTAAACTAATCTTCTAATCCTTATTAGTTTCTACTTTCTACTGAGTAAGCTTAACATCATAAAAATGCTTTATTCATGAAAACTTTAAGATGCTATTAAGCATATGCAAAGAGCAATCTTGATTTTACCAACTTTTAAAGCTATACCAAATAGTTCATGCGAGGAACTTCACATATATATATGAACATCTTTTAAACTCCTTCACAAGTTCACAGTGTTCTCTGTGATGTTCAACAGTAAGGCCATTTTACAGTGGCACTGCATTCTTCTCCAGCAGCCAACGACAAGCGAAATTATTATGCCAAGTCTTAGCTTTAATGGCAAACTCAAAGCTACCCGACTGAAGATTTGGAAGAAAATTGTGTGAGAATATAGGCCAGAATGCCAGATTATGTGTTTTGTGGGCATACGAATGCACCGCTTTCCAAATTATAGCCTAAAGACTCCACTAATAAATCGGAGGTGCAGGACAACCCTAATGGGACTCAAAGAAGACGAGTTAAAACTGGTTGTTACAATATTTGTGTTTGTTACAATCTTCTATAACGACGATTACAGAATTTCATAGCATCTACAGATGGTTCTGCAACTAGAATCATAAAGAAACCAAAATGAGACGAAAGGATATCTTTATCCCAAGTTTTTAATGAAAAGAGATTCCTGAATCTCATTTGGAAAGGTTACTTATTGCGAGCAAATTACGAAAACAGGTTACTTCAGAGGTGCAATGCAATAGATTTGATCACCCCTCATGCTGAAGTTTTTTTTTTTTTATTAAAAACCAAATCGATTTGATATGAAATTCATTAGAGTTACTCACAAAATCATCCTTCAAGACTTCAACCAAAATGAGTTTTGATTAAGCTGCAAATCAGTCTGGTGAATAATGACTTTTGGGTTAATGTCTATAGGGTTGTTTGTACTTGGCTCAGTGGCTGGCCTTATGGAGTGCTTTGGCTGAAGCATATGCGAGTCGGGCATTGCCTACTTGCCATTCTTAAACTTTGAAATGCTTCACAGAGCACTAAGATGTATATTTTGATATTCGTATATTTCGATAATTCGTATATTTCGTACAGTTTGATAGAAATCCAAGCCAAGTGAGAGCCTCCTTTGAAGCAACTTGTGAAAGAAACCAAACAGAATAACGCTATATATCGGTTAATTGATTTCAACTTATAATTTTAATTTTGTAAATGGATCTCTTCAGAAAACTGCAAAGCTGGTTTGTAAATTATTATTCAAATTACCAAGAGATGATGAGCGACTAGATCCAGGGTAGTAACTAATGTTACCTCTGAGAGCTACGAGTAAGCCAGATGCTTCGTAACTGGTATCCTTAACGCTGGAGATAATTCAACTGCATACCAAAATTTGTCATATATAATTATACATTTCATAAAACCACTGCCAGATTAATTAAGAAACACAATATTAACTCGAAATTCTAAAACACGACTACATTATAGCAAAACTGAATGTATCTCCCATGTTCTTGGGCAAAAACCAAGTTGTACAAGAAATCGATCTCAATCACAACCTATACTACTAAGTACTGACTAAAACTTAAGGCAAAAGAACTATAATGACCCTACTGTTCAGTTGTCTTCGACTTCTTTGGCACACGGTAAGCACCCACAACACAAGCATGGTCTCGCTCAAAGGGCTCAAGTGTGACCTGCTCCATGGGCTTGAATTGCTCCTGNACTCCCGAATAGCTTAATCTGCTTTTTTCAGTTCAGTCGAAGTTCAAGGGGGTTTTGCGGCCTTTGCCTGCTTTTGTGCATTAATGAAAACAATCTAAAGACTATATAGGCCAGATTACGTCTTTGTGGGCATACGAATGCACCGCTCTCCTAATTATAGTCTCAAGACTCCATGAATAAATCRGAGGGAACCTGATTTGGAAAGGTTACTTATTGCAAGCAAATTACGAAAACAAGTTACTTCAGAGGTGCAAGGCAAAAGATTTGATCACCCCTCATGCTGAAGTTTTTTTCAATAAAAACAAAATCGATTTGATGACTTTTGATTAATTGATTATTATAAGCTGCAAATCAGTCTGATGAATGATGACTTTTGGGTTAATGTCTATATGGTTGTTTGTACTTGGCTGGCCTCTGAGCCCCGGCAATTTAWGGGGTGCTAAGAAGCATATGCGAGTTGGGCATTGCCAACTTGCCATGCTTAAACTTTGAAATGCTTCACAGAGCACTAAGATGTATATTTCGATAATTCGTTCAGTTTAATAGAAATCCAAGGCAAATGAGAGCCTCCTTTGAAGCAACTTGTGAAAGAAACCAAACAGAATTAGTGAATTACGCTATGTATCGGTTAATTGATTTCAACTTATAGTTTTAAYTTTGTAAATGGATCTCTTCACAAAAATTGCAAAGCTAGTTTGTAAATTATTCAAACTACGAAGTACTAAGAGATGATGAGCTACTAGAACCAGGGTAGCAACTATTGTTACCTCTGAGAGCTACGAGTAAGCCAGATGCTTCGTAACTGGTATCCTTAAAGCTGGAGATAATTCAACTGCATACCAAAATTTGTCATATATAATTATACATTTCATAAAACCATTGTCAGATTAATTAAGAAACACAATATTACCTCAAAATTCTAAAACCCGACTACATTATAGCRAAACTGAATGTATCTCCCATATTCTTGGGCAAAAACCAAGTTGTACAAGAAATCGATCTCAATCACAAGTCACAACCTATACTACTAAGTACTGACTAAAACTTAAGGCAAAAGAACTATAATGACCCTACTGTTCAGTTGTCTTCGACTTCTTTGGCACACGGTAAGCACCCACAACACAAGCATGGTCTCGCTCAAAGGGCTCAAGTGTGACCTGCTCCATTCCTTAAACTAATTTTCTCTCTCGTCTTTTTCCTTCTGGCTAACTTTTATCTCAAAAATGGCATGCCCCCAGGACGAACGATCAAACCTTCACTCTTCCCTCTACACTCATTCATCTAACTTCTCGTAATGAATTATTCCTGTGTAGTTTTTTAAGGCATTTATTATTATGTTTTTTTAGATTCGATCATTCCATCCTTCATGTTGTAATGTTCCCTCGTCTTTACCTGTAGTTCTTCGCAACTTGATTGCATCTTTTCCGTATATCATCACAAATACTCTTTTTTTCTATGTTAACTGGTCTTTGTTTGACTTGAATATCGAAATTCATCAAACTAGTTATTCGCCTGCCTTTGGAGCGTTCTTAGTTCTCATCTAGCATTTTGGGCGACCGGCTCACTAACACTTTTGTCGTAGAATCTCGACTGATAAAATGACTGCTAAATGATGTAATCTTTTACAGCTATGTTAAGCTTGAATTTAACGTCATTAAATTACATCAGCACTTAATTTAGTCACATTTAGAGCTGAGAATGAGTAGATTGAAGATGAATAATGTCGGTGTTCTATTATATAAATTCACAGCGAAGACGTATCAGAGGTGGTTTTGAGGACGTGGAGAAGAAGAGATCACGGAAGGTCCCACCGACGCACAGACCGGTCGCCCTTTCTGAGCCCGAGACGTGGAGGTCTCTTGGTCCACCCGCGTGGTGGTAATGTGATAAGCAGCAGTGGCGCGGGAAAGGCGCAATGGTGGCGTGGAGAGGATGGTGGTCCGGTGGCGGTAGAAGACGTGAGGGAGAAGAGGTTCTAAGGTTATCGCTAGAGCCTCACAGACATAAGAGAGGTTTTGTCTCATTCGCCAAGGGTAAGGAGTTGCCTTGTTACAAAATTGGCATTCCTGGTCAGACAGCTTCTTAACAACGAGAAGAGACATTCGCTGTTCAGGTGGATCTTAAAGTCGATTTTCATTTCGAAGTTTTGACCCTGATTGTTGTACTATGTGTTTGTTTTGATGATTGGTGCTTTACCGTAGGAGCTTTCAATTAGTTTAGTGTTGGAAGTCCTCCCATTGCTATAGTAAGCTCTTGGTTTAGTAATAGCTTTGTTTGGTTGGATTACTATTAGCTGTTCAATGTATGCATGGAGCTTGAATATATTCTTTAAAACTTAAACCCATATGTGTGCGTCTGCATATTCATCTAGACAGATAAGTAAATTAAAACTTTAGTATTTCAATGTCGAGAGACTGAATTCGTGTATCATTTGCGTACTTGGTTCTTTGAATGGCATGCATTTTTGAGATTTTATGATTGAAAATTTCCCTGTAATTTCCTTTGAATTTGTGATTTGCTAATGCACTGTTAAGTTTAGAGGAAAGTAGTTGGTGCAATTGTCGGCATAACTTATTGCATGATCTTGTACGATGTTCTTTGCCTAAGTTGATACTCTTCTTTTGATGTGCAGCAAGAAGAATGGAAACAAAGGATTGAATACAGGCCGTGTGGTTCCTTTCGGACTCAAGTTCCGGCAGCTGGCAGTTCCTTGGTAGTTGTGACAATAATATTGGATTGTAAGTATCTCGCTTAGAGTTTGGTAATGTGATATTTGTGTTTCGTGTTATGTTACTGGTATGATTGTAATCATATTGCATTCTCTGTTTGCACACGACCCGGTCGTGCGTTTTCGTATCCTTGGTGGCTGCCTTCTGGAACAATCGTTCTCTACATCGCTCTTCTTTGAATATAGTTAGGACCTGTCCAAAGTACATGATCTTCTGTATTGCACTGTGAATTGACGCAAATATGTCATTGAGTGTATTGATTAGAAATTATGATAGAAGTTTTGTTTTCAGGAGGATCTCGTGTTAACTGCAGTCGAGTTTTTGTCCATAGGCATGCGTCAGGAGATTTGGTTAACACTGGCAACAGAAAACGACACAAAACTGTTCCTCCAACCCACCCATCATTGAAGGATATGCTACCGCTCCAGCACCATGCAAATTACACACAGACGACCTCGCTCATTTGGCCATCGAATGTATGATGTATATCTTTCTCTGATCGTGCGCCCTCAGCCTCGGACTCAAGAGTCTCCACTCCTTTCTAATTTTTCAATTTAATGTCAGGCCTCTTTCCGTTTATCGAATTCTGCTTTAGCTTCAACATGATATAAAAGCCTTTCTCTTCTTAGTTGATTGGTTAAGGCTTACAATACATTTACCATTTTCGCTTGCTGAACTTTATTTGATTATACGAGTATTCCTTACATTTGACATGTTGATTAACAAAACTTTTTATGACATCTTTTCCATGCCCATGAGAAAGTAATGTTCTCGAATGTCTTGTGGTAATAAGTCGCCCAGCCTTGATTCGTTCTGCACAATCATCGAGCTTGTAAAGTCTTGGTTACAAAATCTCTCTTCTTTTCTCTGTTAATCTTGGTTTTGCAAATTGACTTTTCACTATTCATATTTTTACTCTTTGTTATCAACACAAACTAAGACAATGATGAGTTATCCGGAATTCCCCTTCAATACTTATAATGGGTGATGTAACATCCGAAGTTCTGATGCAAAAAAATTGTTCATATAATGTTTCAATATTTTTTCACCATACTAAGTTACTATTGATTTCGGTCTTTCTCTCTTGAGTTTTTTTTACAATCTAATGAATTGTTGAAGTCTTCCCTCGTGTACACCTGATCAATCTATTGGACATCCCCAGACACTTATAAGTGGATTACCCTTAAGACTTAACTGTAGAACCTCGCACCTATCTGCATTCATAATTTATTTTATTTCTTTGACAAAACACTTTACACACTTATTTTAGATTATTCGACATTCCTTTATACCCACGTTCTCAGTAGTTAATACTTCTTTGCTCGATGATTGACTTGAATGTAATCATTGCTCTTCTTTTCTTTTGAATTACGTTTTAATTATACTTTGTCTCAAAACCTTTTTTCTTTAATTCTCACAACCATAGTTATTGCGGATTGGGATAGGCTTTTGTCTAATAAAACATTTAAGCATGACTCTGTATGTGACTTTGACATCTCTAGTCTTTCTATCATATACGTCTTTGTCCCTGTTGCTCGCAAATAGACATCCATAGTTGCAGTCTATTGACTTCTCACTTCCATTCCATTATCAGCATGATCATGAGTGTGGCTTTTCGCCTAAGGATTGTCTAATTAATTTTACCCAAACTTTTATACATATTTTTGATACTCAAAAGCATTATCAGTCCGTATTTATTAATTATCCTTTATTTAACTCATAGTTCAAACTCTGAGTCCAATCCCCCTGCTTTTCCTTACGCCCTAAACTTGGGTTTTCCAGATTGTGCTTCGATAGTGGATTGACCAAATTGAGACTCTTTTGTCCCTCCTTTATTTGTGTTTTAAATTTTTGTCCCAAAATTTTTGATACCCTGAAACAGATGTCTTTATATATATGAATTTTCAGTCCTGAACATATGTTGAGACTTGTGTTTTTTCAAGCTGAGCTCTCCCTGTGTTTCTCTAATCAATTTTCGGTTGTCCTCTTGGGTTAACAAGTGCGATTGACTTACCAAATCAAGTGTCCCAACCTATCCGCTATGTTTTTAAGTTGAACACAACTGACTAGATAATTTGCTTTCCTTGCGACAATTTTTTTCAGTTCCTTGAGGCTATGAATTCTTGCACTCAATGCTTCATATTTCTTGAAGAGCAGGCCTCCAGGCACATCAGATTTCGTTTATCTCATATCAAGTTGGTTATATCTATTAATATGCTTCGATTTTACTCTTGTTTCTTTCCTTTTTTATGCTAAATATTGGTTCAAAATTTCAGGGCTAACCTGATTGACTCTCACCACAAGTCGGCCGCGAGGCAGTTTTTCTGCCCTCAGAAAGTGAAGAAGCAAACAGCAGAGCATTCAAGCCCATGGATCAGGTCACACTTGACCCCTTGACGCGAGACCATGCTCCATGTGTTTGTGGGTTGACTTACGATGTGCCAAAGAAGTCGCAAGACAACTGAACAGCTAGGTCCATGATAATAGTTCTTTTGCCTTAAGTTTAGTCAGATACTTAGTAGTATATGGTTCTTGTGCATTGAATCGATTTCTTGTACAACTAGTTTTTGCCCAAGAAATATGGGAGATACATTCACGTTTTGGCTATATGTTAGTCGCTGTTTGTAGATTTTGAGTACATGATATCGTGTTCTTATTATCGACATCTGGTCGTGTTATAGCATAAATAGTTAATCTTATATATGAACAAAATTCTTTAAAGGAGCCTGGATGCACGTTTGAATACTTCTCAGCTTTACAGTTGATCCATACGAAGATCGTGCTTACTCATAGCTAGCTTCAGAGATGTCAACATAGATTTTACTACTCGATCATAGTACAGCTCGACTCATCTCTTGGTACTTTGTAGTAAATATGTTACAACAGCTTGCATTTTCTTGTGAGATCCATTTACAAAATATAAAACTTATAAGTTGAAATCAATTAGACCGAAAATGATTAAGCTGATATTATCTCAAATATCTGTTGGTTTTCTTCACTGACAAGTTGCTTCAAAGGAGGCTCTCACTTGGTCTGTGACTCTTATATACAATTCTGTTAACGAAATATAAAGAAATATCAAATAGAAATATACTAGTAAATTTATAAAACATAAAATATAACATCTCTATAAGTGCTCTGTGAAGTCATTTCCACGCTTTAGTACTGCCGCATTAGCTAGACGCCCATCGCAACTCTGAAACTGCCATCCTGCTTTCAGCCAAAGCAACTCCATAAGGCCAGCCAGCTGAGCCAGTACATTATCACTCCTCTCACTTCCTCCTCCACAACATCTACTACTAACACCCTAATAGAGCATTAACCAAAAGTTTCCGTGCTACTACCCTCACCAGACTGATTTGGCAGCTTAATCAAAACTCATTTTGGTGAGTCTTGAAGGATGATTTTGTGAGTAATCTATCGCACTTCAATATCAAATCGATTTGCGTTTTCCTGTAATAAAAACAATTAAAACCAACTTCAGCATGAAGGGGTGAATCACATCTATCTCGGTCATTGACCTCTCTCTTGATGTTATACCTGTCCTTCGTTTCACTATTATTGCTCCTCGCACTATGTTCAACCTCTCTTTCATAATGAGTATTGTTACGCGAATTTTTCTATCGTAAAACAGACTTGCGGATACAGACTCTCCTTTCGTCTCATTTTGTTTCTTTATGATTCTAACGATATTTGCATGAACCATCTGTAGAGCTATGAAATTGTAATACGTCGTTATAGAAGATTGTAAAACACAAACTATTGTAACAACAAGTTTTCAACGTGTCTGTCTAATAGCAGTACACAGAGCTACCATTAAGGGTTGCCTCTCTGCCCTCGATCTTATTAGTGGATCGCCGCTCTTCTACGCGCTTACCTATATTGGATATGCCTCTCGTGCACTTACTATGCCTCATCATTAACACATAATACTGGCATTAGCTGGCCATAACTACTTCCAATCTATCGACACTACTTAATTCATAATTCTTAATTATTGCATTAAGTCAGGGTAATAGCTTATATGAAGATTTAGTCTCATTATATAAAGCTAGTTTGTGCATAATAATGTAATTCGGCTCTGTAGTTGGCTTAGACTGAGTAAAAGATTGCATGTATGTATTAAATGGTACATTTAATATTGTTGAAACATTCATGAGTAATACTGTTTGGAAAACTTTGTGAGGGTTAGAATGTTCGATATATATATGTGATACGTAATCCTTCGCACTGAAATATTTGGTATACGCTTTTAAAAGTTGGTAAATACAAAGAGTTGGCTCTTTGCATATGCTTAATAGCATCTATATAAGTATTCATGTAATAATAGCATGTTTTATGATGCTTAACGCAATTCTAACTAACAACTCTAAAAAGTAGATAGATATTAATGGATTGTTCCAATTGATTTAGTTTATGATATGCTTGTCATTTAACAAATTAGACATGCAGCAAAAGCAGAGCAAGTGACCGCGTAAAACTTTAGTTCGATTCTAAGAAAAGACTGGAAAGATTAGCTCAGATTATATTGGACATATGGTCAGGAGTGGGTGAAGAGTAATATCATTATTAATAGTAGTAGACATTATTATTCTGTTTAGCATTGACAAATGCTGTAGAAGATTATATAGTTAGGTGTTGTTGTTTGTACATGTGATGGATGCCATTGACTCTCAATACCAATTGATGGCTTAAGAGATTTGAGTGAAAGTCAGTGAGGATAACTCCAAACAATATAGAAAATCATTACCAGTGATATATAACTCAGAAATGGTTGATCAATCTGTTCAAGCTCAACTTTCAGAGTCGGCAGTCATTAATACAAAAGTAGATATACTCGCGCTGATACATGAATGAACAACAGAAAAGAGAAGATAAGCAGACTATGTTATTTAAACTTGCTTCTATGTAGATCTATATACCATATGCCACGACTGAGATCTAGTCCACTGAATATTAATGTACAATAGGGTGGTTGTAAACAAAAGTGTACAATGATTATATATGATGCATTATGTCTTCAATACTGAGTCTCATAAGTAATTTTGATTATGTATATATAGGTAATATGAGGTCTCTATGTTCTTAACTTATATAACTATAGTATCCGTATATATAAACATATAATCATGGGACAATCATGCCTTATATGCAGTTAAATGTTCCAGAAAAATAACTACTCTTAGACATGCAACGTAACTATCCTTGTGTGCATCTTTGCTCAATATATTTGAAAACCTTAATCAATATCACTCACTAAGTGACCCCTCTGATGTGTCGAGTTTAGAGTATCGGAAATGGCGTTAACTGTATGGTGCTAATGGAACGTTATTGTGAATAACATTAGGTGTATGATTAACTTTCTCGTCAGTATCAAACAGAATTCCCTATACTTACTTGAATTGTCATAGAATATAAGTAACTTGGTTTATTCAATTTTGTGACTTATCACTTGTTATGAAGTAAAGAGAAACATTTTTGTAGTTCATTATCATTGAATTTGCTTTTTCCATCATGTATGGAGAAGGAGCGCATTTACTCTATTTTCATATAAAACTTTATTCATATTGGCAATGCTGTTAGAATAAAATATTTGCTGAATAACTTTTTAAGTTTTATACTTATATGGATAATTTATGCTTTATTAGGACTGTATTCTCACATTGTACAGTTTTTCTACTCTTTGTTCTGATTTCACAGAACAAGTAGTCATCCTTCTGGTTCTGCATGATCATTTTCAGAGGTTAAACTTATGACGATCTAGTATAAGGTTAGTAATATAATAATATTGTAATTTTGTCGTAATTATTCAGAACTTTCATGGCCAAGTTGCATAAACTTGGATGAGATAATTTTATTGAGCTTCTAAGACTCTTGTTTACTATATTCTCGCGTTATCGTATAATTATTGCATATAGTTATGTCTGTCTTTCGACGGTAATGATGAAGCGAAGAGCATCAAAGTGCTTTTGAACATCTTGTGCATAGACTTTATTATCCGTTCTATTTCCACAATATAATTCTATCTCGTTTGTTGTCAGTAGAGTATTCAGGATAGAGAAAAACATCATATTAATTAAAGGTTCAATCGTTGAAAGAACGATTTCTAGCTAACAACATGGCTTGTAGCTATTTCTCAACTTTGTATCATGTGTAAGATGGAGGACAATTAACATATCAATTATACTGTTTCGAGCTAAAACACCTCTATATTCAAGTCAGTTGCCTACATTTCTTTCGCAAGTCAGTACAATAATAAGACATTCTTAGTACTATCCTAATCACATTAAGTCGTTAAAATATTTTAGATATAATAGGTCTTTACCCTTTAACACTACCGCTGTCTCTTATTTATTAGACACTCAAGACTAATACACAATAAACATAATATACTTATAAGGCCACTAGCGGTGAGATTCGCTACAACAGATATGATTATTCTGTTGTTTTTTACTCGTAAGTTCTACATTGCAAATTGTCCGAGTTAGTGATCTATATTTAAAAATGCAAAGATGGATATTAAAGATTGGACTAAAAATCTGATTACATTTTCACTCGATGAGCAAAATATCAGTGATCTTTGCTTGCTTTGGAAAAAATTATTTAGGACAGTATCTAACTTTACATTACTAGAAGAATTTCGTTGAGTATACAATGGATTCGATGGGTATTTCAGGGCTTCATTGGACAATCATAAACATCAAAACCGCTAAATAGATTCATGGACTACGCTCTATTTCTTTCGCTCTTTTATTCTTTATGTCTATAAATTAGATTGATGTTGTCGCTGATGGTTCATACAATTTTGTGACTGGTCTTAAACTATTTAATTAACACAAAGATGTAGATTATAAATAAAAAGCCTAGTATTCGAAATATTATTCAGGACGAGAGGGGCACAACTAAATCACATAAACTAATTAATGATTCATAAACATATTAATCTTATATCTGGTGCAAATCACTAGATCTACTGTCCTCTTGCTACATATTCTGAACAATATATTAGTTATTTAAGATATATCAGCTGGTATACTAGACCTAACTTATCATTGATAGACATTCAATTGGATCAAATTCCACTCATGCTGATCATATTTGACACGACTATGTGTCTGTGTATTATACTATTGCTTTATTGTGAATACTATTGTGGGTGACATATGATGGATTATGATTCATATAATTAACCACATGAAAAAATTTATCATTTATACTCTAGGTATTTGGATATAATTGTAAGAAGTTGATAGTATCCGTTATAGACGCTAGAGAAAATAGTGACAGAAATTATTCATAAATGAATGCAATCCTCATTAAACAAATTTTACATCAGATATACTTCAGGAATAGTCACGATCTGGATTCCACATAAAATGATAATTTTAGTGCAGATCGGCTGTATTAATTAGGCATTCAAGTGGATCAATATGTCTAATTTCTTATATTTAGTTTATTTTTGACAATCTTATATCAAAATAAATTAAGGAAAGCTGCACCATAGAAATGCAGACTCTGCATTCACAGTCTATTTATTTTAATTCTAAACTTTTGATCACCAAAACAGAAATAAATGATACTGTATGCTTCTTTCTCCTCCTCCTCTTCGAATACTGTTTGCACAAGCTATGAAAATTATTTTTTCTCATTTACAAACATCACTAGGGCATAGGTATACTTCATGAGAACCTGTTACCGCTATCGCGTAGTAAGAAAAGCATTTAATCGCATTCACATTAATAAATGACACTAATGTATAATATCATTTATATTACTAAGCATTGTTATTAATAAGAATTAATTAAAAACTGGATTTCAATGTTGACACAAAGACAATGTATTTACCCACTTAATCTTATCCTCCTAATGTTTTATCATCGATGAATCATTTTTCCCGGATGCTACTTGATGGCCAAGTACGCAAAAAGCGAGTTTACTCGAATCTTTACAGTATCGAACGAAATGAACCTATGATCTTCAACTAAAGTTCCAATAAAAAAGATTATCTGTTGTGTTGTACATTCTCATGGTTGGAGCTAATCATCCTCAATAGAGCTCTTCACTTATAGGGAGTAAATGCCATATATGAATAATCGTAATTATCTTATCTACTATTTGGATGATACTAGCGGCAAGTATTCATTGATACTTTCACCACAGTCTATCTCACTGCTATTGAGATAGATACAACATAAGAGATATGATTGCAACAGGTTTTGAATTTTGAGTATTTTTTCATCACCTAGTAAGAAGAATTTTATCAGCAACATGACTCCTTAATTGCATTTACCAAATGATTATGTTCGTGAATGGATATATATATGGCTCCAGAGAAGAGTTGGCCTTACGCAATCGGTATGCTGTAAATTCGGGCATATTTTCAATATGGTGTACTCCCTCCATTTCCTTCGAATGTCATTATATCAAGTCTATATTCCTTAGCGAGTTAATATCTTGGTCTTCATTATCACATTGTTATTACTTCATAGTAGATTGTAGATGAACCTACTTCCGCTCATGTCTTCAGATCACCATGCTGCTGCTCGCTTCTGGATTATATTGAAAATCATGCTGTCGGATGGTATCATTGATTGGAATTACTCAGCACAAAGCATACGCATGTTATTATTGATAATAAAGGCTTGTATGTTCCACCTGGGACGTCCCATATAGTTATAACGTACTAGCTCGATTCACTTTTAATCAGTTATAGCGAATGACATGAATATAATATGATCATCGGGTGATAATTAGTTGTAGAGGATGAAGAAATGGTGCATACTTACTTAGGGTAGATAACTATTCTCTCATATTTGTTAACTGCTTCACAGTTCTTCGGATGACATTGCACAACACCATATTGGACATCTACTTAACGATGATTCACATGACAGTGATGCCTTCTGCGTCAAAATACATTATCAGGATTGCTGTGCCTTCAGACACTGGTGTTTTATGGCATATTGGATATTCAGTTAATAATTGAGTAGACGTCATCCTATCGAAAGAAGCAGCCTCATTTCATCCACCTATCTGTGATCCTCATGCTATATCTAGATATCAATATCTGATCTCAATGTGATGTTCAAAGAATGTTCAGATGATTAATTATGTTGTGTTTTCTAAATCTAGTATAAACAATGTCTCGATAATCAATATACAATATGTATGTTTATGAAATTAATTCACAAGACAGTAAGTAGATCATATTTTGTCTATCAATACAGTTAAAATAGTATAGATTTAATATGCCTTTCATCGAGATCTCAATGTGAATAACATCTGACAATAGAAAATGATATAATAAACTGTTTCTTGTTCAATAAGAAAAACTTTACTTGATTATTAACTACTAGTCATTTTTTCATATGATGTGGATATAAAATATAGTGTAAATCTAAGATTCATAGGATTTATCAACTGTGTATGAATGAGCAATTTAAAGTCTTCAAGTCGTCGTTGCTTTTGTTTTGATGCCGAGCCTCTGTGGTTCACGTCGTCTATAATACTTGAGGAGAAATTAGGTTAAGAAAATACGCTTATTTATCATTATTTTACATAGAAGATCTAAGAGCTGGATATCTTTCCTTTCTGAGAATTAGAGGTGGAACAAGAGGTTAATTTCTTCATGATTATGCTGAAAATATAAAGCAGTATTATTTATCATATCCTTAATTGAATATTATAGAATTTACATAATCTCTATATATAATATAACTGTAGAAAGCAAAATAAAGGAAAACATATAACACTTTACTAAAATAAAGTGAGCGCTGCTATTATTCAATTACTGTAGTAAGTTTGAAATCTTGCATTGCTGTAAATGTAGTGATATATAGTAATTGAATGTAGATCCTCAGAAATCTTCATTGTTCATGATTGCACGCGAACTAGTTATTTATTAATACGCTGCATGTTTTCATTAAATTTTACGAAAAGAAAATAATGCGCAGTAACGGTTTTTTAACGGTTATTTGATTCTAATTTCTTTATGGTTGTGTTTGGATTCTAGTATTCATTTCAAATATTGGAATTGAGATAATTTATAGTGTTTTGGATATCCAGAATTTCAATGATGAATTTCCCTTAATTAAACCTATTCCATGTAAAAAAGGCTGAATGTAAAGGATTTCAAATGACAAGGTAAACATGTCATTTGAAATACTCAAATTATTCATATTCTAAATATCATTTGAAATGAAATTTATGTCTTCAAAACATCAACCTTACCTGATTTTCCCAAACTTCTACAACAATATTTTTTCTGGCACTTTCTTATTAAGGAATATGATCAAATGTTTCAAACTTGCAAAGTTGCAAATATGATTGTGCTCATAGTAGCTGTATATATTATGTTTTATGCAATTTTGTTCTGAGCCTTTTCATTTCTCATAACTGTTTTTTTCTCAACATTTTCAACAATGGTTCAACCTTCATTATTGACGCTTTCCACGTTTCTGAAGAGCCAGACTGTGGATTGGTTCCGAACCTGTGCTCTTCCTCATTATAAGCATTCCTTTTCTATGGTGTCCGACATGATCAAACTGTCGGGTCAACTTGTTAGCACTCGCTGGTATTTCTGTTTTAAAAACAGACTCGGCAGTCTCAAACATTATTCTAAATGTCCTTCGAAAACAGAATTGGCTATGTTGCTCGATACCAACAGGTGACAGCGTGGTAAGCTCGCAATCTTTTATAGTCTTCCTGATTGCAAAATAATATGATATGAATTTCTTAGTGCCTTACAATAAAAAGATTGCATTGGTTCGGGTCCATCATGGTTGGCTTATTTTTATAGTTAGTGTGATATCGTTTATGATCACTTTGTTCAATCCAGTTTTATTTGGATCAGCAAGGGAACTTATCCAATCACACGTTTTCACCATATGCCAGATTACAGATTGGCAGAGGATTATGAACCGCGAATTTTTTCTCTGATTACTTCATCCTGAGCCTGCAATGTCTTCTGACCTTTTCGGTGCCAATGATTTTCATCTTGATGATTATCTAGGTAAATATGAGAAATTTAGCCTTTTGCCGGTATGAAGAATGCATCCAATGGTTCCTATACTTGTAAACTATCGACCAGGGATACTTTTGACATCATATATCCATAGGATTTTTTCCTAGAGTCGACTTCTGGGGTAAGGTTTTGTATGTGGAGTGCATTAACAAGCAAACATCCAAGCTTTATTACCGCGCCTGTGTTAAGTTGATGTAGAGGGCTTCACACGGAGATACATTGTAGGGACAGATAACGGAACCATTCTGCAGGTGGTTGAGGCAGTGGAGTCTTTATGCCTGATGAAGGTGAGGCCCTCCGTCCTTAAGCAACTTAACGGTATATTCTGCTTTACAAGATGTCAGGCTTGGCAAGGTTAGACGGTGGATGCCAATAGAACACTCAATGGCGTGGGCCATTGTTTCCTAGGAGAAATCAACTCTACTTACGTAAAAAGCATAGATTTTTCCAAGGAATCATAGTGATTCCTTTTATTTCACTGAATGATTGTGCGATTTTAGCATCTTGACACCAAGCTTACTGCCAATGACGATAGTGGTTATGTTCAAGGAGGATTGGCTGATCGATCATTACATTATCGTGTCCGAGGCAGAAGGAATGCCCCTCCCATATGGAATTCTTCCCACCATTTAGGGAAGGATTTTTGTGCTTCTATGAATGAACATGATAACATTATTACAAGAATAATTTTGCTTGTCTTATTATTTCAATTGACAATTATTCATTCTGTATTCCTTTTTGTGCTAATTTTATCTTTATGATAGTGTGTGCAATTATCATTCTATTTATGTTGTTACTGCATACTCTTGTTAATCACTGATCAATCTATATATCTTATAAATAATTGGGATTGATAAACACACTAACAAATTCCAATACAATTGGAATCGCAACAAATTATGCACTACCACAAAATAGCATCATAAATGATAAATAATATGATTTCAAAATATTGATTGATCAAAATTTTTATAACATCAAAATGATTATTGAGTTTAACAATAATTGATATTGAGGTTTTGCTAATTCGTGATGCTAATAGCGTACTATACTTTAAGTGGGGAAATTGATTGGATAAAAAGACTTTAATTTGATAGTAAGTAGTCAAGGTAATTTTATAATGAAAATCAGTTATAATAGGATTTTGGATTAATACCATAATTGTTTTGTTGATGATACTCAAACAAATTGGAAGAATATTTGTGAAGTTGAATTAATTAGAACCAAATGTGTAAAAGGAGGTTTATGAAAAAGATAAAAAAAATAAAATCAAATAAAAAATAAAATAAAAGAAAAAAGAAAATGTAGAATGTTGGGATTTGAACCGCAAGCCCCGTGAGGACCAGTAACTTGAGTCCTGGGCTTAGACCACTTCGGCCATCCTGACTTTGTTGTTCTACTTATTCCATAATATATATATATACTATTTTAATTATGGAGTATTATTAATTCACTGTACCTTTTTTAACTCAGCTTGTTTTCCCAAACTCAATATGCTAGTTAGTTTACTTGGCAAATCGGTATATCGATGTCGGACAATGGGTTACGTATCTTCACAATTGTCCAGACTCGGCTAATTTAAAAAAAAAAATCAAAATTTTAACTCAAAGTGAAGAGTCCAAGTGTGTACTCATGTTCGGTGGTCAAGGATTGACATGGGGGTACTTAAGGTAAAATGAAGAGTCTAAAAGTAATATAGATATTGGTATTCGAAAAAGAACATTGATTATCTAAAATATTGGTTAAAGGTGTTTCTAATCTACGTCAATGCACACATGTCACTTTTTTATTCGTCGTATATACGTATGTTTGGACCTTTATTTTTCTACGAATTGCGTCATATATGCAAAATCGTGCATTTATGCGTCATCTCATTAGCTCCACATCCTCATATAAAACAATGATTTGTTTGGTAACGTATAGTTTCCTTCACGTTACGTATTATTGAAACAATTGACTATGGGGGATTTTTTAGGCAAAATTTGTTAATTGTAGATAAGAGTATATGATTAGAATAAAGTAAGAGAAAGAAAAGGAATAAAGTAATGATGAATTAAGATAAAGAAGAAGTAATCAGAGAGAGGGAAATGAATAAATAATGAGTTGTTGTAAGATCAAGAAAAGGTAAGAGAGAGAAAGCATTGGAAAATGAATAAAATAGAAAAAAAGTTACTTAAACACCCCTGGAAAAAGAGCCAAAGAGACAAATTGTTTCAAGTAATAATGCTAACATGACATTATATCAAACTGTTTTCAGTATCAGTAACAGGAGATGATAGCATAGTATCAAGGCGTATGTACCATAAAGGGTACTATGTTAAGACTAGAACATCCGAGTAGATGTTATTCAGCTATCGTTATTTGCAAGTTGTTCACTTGTTCAGCGAAATATTCGAGGTTTCCAAGTGAATTGGCATTAGGCAACTGGCCTTATGTCTTAATTAGCTTCCTTCCAAAGATATACATGAAATATATTTCACGAGATAAGGTATGTTTCTAATGTGGTAGAGATAAGGAATTGGAGAGCTAAAATTAAATTATTGAAGCTAGAATTGTACAATTAAATTCTGTTCCACAACAAATAAGAATGTAAATAATGTAACAATGCATTTACTTAGAGGAGAAGAAGGTAGGTAGACACAAACTTAGTTCTTCTTCAAGATAAGATTGTTTATAGCTTCACAACTCAAGTATAAATGCAAAGATTCTATTCTACACCAGTACATAAAATACTCTATGATTCGGATCTGTCCGACAAAATTTAGATATTTATGTAACATAATTAAATGTTATTGCGTAATTACATGGTCTTAAGAAAATGAAATTTAGTATAGCCATATAAAAATAGCAACAAGCAAATCAGGGAGATTTAATATTAGGACCGGCATTAAGTTCCTGACTAATCAGCCGGGCCACTCATGATAGCAGATTGCATTACTTCAAGGCAGTCTGGGACCTAATCGTGTTGATAGATTACCTCTACTACACATAACAATTTTCTTGCGTTGATAGCTTCCGATTATTACAATCTCAAAATGAAATTAGAAACGCTTTTCAGAGACATATAATGTCGCTTATATCTGGATCAAAAATCTGATTTCACGGCACCGTGACTTGCTCCTGCTTAGGAATATGGCTCAAGAGGGTCAACCGATAGAGATCAAATCTAGATCAAATTTAGCAAAATCAAAAACAACTTTTGGCATCTATATTTGTTTAGGATTCTTTTTAACTGATGTCCGCACCTTGCCTCGATCGCGTTCTAGTCTGATACTATCGGTCATTCAGCTACACAACCTAACTAAAAATTATTATTAGATATAAATTCAATAGGACCTAAGTACACTTCATGCAGAATGGCAGCAACCTCCCTTTGGTCATCGTAGTACTCTAAAAAATGTAGATGTTTGATGTAAGTATAAAATATATTAACAGTAGTAACATGTCCTTATTGTTCAGATCAAGGTGGAATAGAGAATTATTGTCAACGCTAACCACCTCTTATTGTTCCAGTTAGTTTCGAGTAAAATGAATGAGAGTAAGGAATTACACTGTTATTGCCTAAGTCTTAGTTTCAGCTATCATCGGACCCATATTCGCTAGTTGAGTTCTGTAACATAAACATATGTATTGCGATAGTCTTACAATTAGACATTGAGCATAACGAGAAGTAAATGTCAAAAACATAAATGAAATATTTTCATACCATCTGCAAATCTGACTACATATCCAAGAATGTAATCCGAGAGGGTGGCCCAATACATAATAGGAAGACACAGAATTCTATCTATTATTAATGCAAGAGCGAGTTAGCAATAACCACCTGATACTCAACAGCAACTCTGTATTATATATCTAATTATACCCAAATCTATGTTATTCAACAGAGAATTCTTACATAGTTGTTAATTTAAGAATATAATTGCATACTACACACAGGATATTTGTGTAGTCAGGAAGAAACAACTTAATAATATGTTGAACAGGACGTTCGATACCTGAATGACGAGATGCTGATAAAAAGGTATTAACGTATAACATTGTTAATAAACCAGCAAGCCAAAGCATAATCTCTAGCTACTCTCTTGTACTGGACAATACACTTTAATGTCAGCTCGATATAACATATCAATACTTAAAGACTTAGAACTAAGTTCTTGACTAAAGAGATGAAGACGGATTAAGGAAGAAAACGACCAAGGAGCAATTTGATGATTCTGGAAACTAGCAACGTACACGCTATACTTGGTGCTTCGATGCAGAATCATTCAGATTATAAGTCTAAAAGGAATATTCTCACGGAAAGAGAACAAATTACACGATTACTAATCAACGAAAAATATAATAAAGATCTTCAGCCATACATAAAATCTGTTAGTAGATCACTCTGACTACTAGTATAGTAAAGAATATTGGTGAGGATTAATCAATATTTCTCATTTACCTTTAAAGCAGTCATTTAAGCCTCTAAATGAATTATCATAGCTTCCAACCCATTTACATCATGCTGAAAAAAGAAGAAAGGAAAAGAAATACGGTAAAACACGAATTTGATTAAGAAGAACTAGTAAGTCCAGATATGTGTCCGCTCAAACACTGCCATATAATTATAAACAAATATTTTAGCAGGTGCTCCACAAAATTTTTTTGAACAATCAGTGAGCAAAGCAGAAGAAAAACATCGACATTATAATATATTTTATAAAACATTAGATAAGACGACTAAGAGAATATTGGTGTACTTTCAAATGGACCTAAAGCAGCTACACGTATTTATAAAACGAGTAAGGTAACATGTAATTACGTCAACATATATCAGTATTGGGAAAGGTTCAGTGTACTACAGACACTAGAGGGAGCATTAAAAGCATATCAGATTTATAAGGTGACCATGCTTAAGAGTGCTTATACTCATCATATACCAGATTTCAAGGCAATAGATCACAGCAGAGGCAACTGAAAGCCAACAGGAAGAGCCCAACATCTCCCTGAAAGCCATCCATGAGAACTACACAATGTTCATTTAACCTTGACAAACCAAAAACATAACCACTTGGTTATTGTTAGACGACCGCAAGCTCGTGAGGTGTTAAAAGCTGGCTGCGGCTTGGCCAAGCGACCCACACAGTTAATACAGATAAGAGAAAAAGACCAGAGGAGAAAGGTGTGCTCAATTAGAGAATAATCCTAACCAACAGTCATTAACCTTGCTTTGGGCTTGCAGAACTTTTTGGAGTAGGAAATTGATGGCCAGTGAAAATAACTGCGGTTTGTGAAGAGGGTGCATCCGGTGATTGAGCATATCAATACGGTTGACTAGAAGCTTGTTAATTATCAGTTAGCAGGTAGCAAAATGTAAACTGGCAGAAGTACAAGACAGCTGAAGCAAAATAGATAATCCTGAGCGTTGCATGTTAAACTTCCAAGGGATAGTGAATTTGGCCCGGCACCAATAGCCTGGGCACACAATGTTCCAATGCACTCCCATAACCGAGCTACAAATTCAAAACATGATGGATCGTGTCAGATTTCTCAAAGGTGCAAATATTATCGCTGTTTTAGACAGTTCTATTCATTCAGCAAGAAAGAAGTGACAAGTTGAAAACAGTACAGAAATTCCGCAATACTACAACACGGGAGATTATCAGTAGTAATCTATATGCTGAGTACAACTACCCATTAGGTGTACAAAAGCGCAATGCTTTGAGGAAATATGTATCAGAGCAATTGTTGGCAAGAGATCGCAAACTCTAGTAAGATTAAAAATACACCATTCCCGATTTGTTTCATACTTACTAGAATTAGAACACCTATAATTAACGACCCTTGCTTACCAATATGCAATTAACACACTTAACACTAAAAGCATTACATGTTTTCATATCTTAGAAAAAAGTAGTTTTGATCATCTAGTGCATAGGATATAATTCCTCTAATCACCATCAGTGAGTTATTTTTTTACTACAAACATGGCAAATATTTTTGCAAATTGCTCACAGACTAATGACGATAACCTAACGGCAAACCAAATCAACTCATAATCCTAAAAAAACTTGCTTCTTATGATAAATATCACACAGCATTGTGTCTTTCCTTGAATGATTTTTTCATCTTTTTCTCACCAACTTTTATTTTCGCATATATAATTTTCTAATAGTTAGTAAGTAGCATCAGGTAAAAGTTACGCAGTCTTAGAAGATATTAACAAAACCATGAAAAAATTCATAAACTAAATTACAATTGAATATACTGAAGCTAACAAGATACCATAAAAGAAGCTACCAAAAAAAAAAAAAATTACTCATACATTATTTCATCTCTTTCACTCCGAATTATGGACCGCATGCATTTAACACGTTGGCTATATACACACCATACTCGATCTTTTTTGCCACTAGTTATTAGAGAAAATTCAATTCATCAAAAATTTGTACATATATGAGGAAGTATAAGTTCAGGATGAAAGAGATTATACTCACCACAATAGGTTATCCAAAGTCTAACAGAAGAGCACACGTGTATGAATCACAAGAAATATAGAGAACAAATCACAGAACACTGATTTAAAAATGTTTCATATACTGCTCTTTGGTATGAAAAGTACATTTATACAAAAAGAATCAAACTCTGGCACAGGCAAACATCAAAATTTGGAAAACCTCAACAAAGATCATCAGGGACAAGGCTGCTGTGGCTCACAATTCCTTAGAAAAATCATCCTAATATTGGGTAAACATGTCAACGTTCTTCATATGAATACAAATTCAACTTTGCATCGCAACAACATGAATTCCCAAATCAGATTCGATAACGAAATTCGAAAGAATTGACATAACAACCCACTTTCTTTTATGATATAGGTGTTTGCAAAGTAGTCAGTCACAGTTCGTTTATTTTGCAATGCAAACTTCACTATTAGAGTTATGATCATAATACTGCAGCATAGCATCAACATGTTTAATCTTGTGCTACAAGTATTCATGATTAGTAGTTTCGTGTTCTGTATTAGCAAATTTTATTAAAAGTAATAACCCCCCCCCCCCCCCGCCCCCCACCCCCCCCCCCCCTCAAAAACTCGATATCTGACTGAAACATATGTGGATATGCATTCAAATTGGTTTGTCGCGATTAACATTCTCGGCCTTGATGTTATTTTGTTTACCAAACGGAGTGCGTTGCTGAATTTCTTTTCCTAGGGTACAAATTCTCTGCAATGTAATATTTATACGACAACAACAATGGTACGTGCATGTATCGTACTAATATCATGCACAACAAACGGTAATGACAAACATAAGACCAAATTCCTTTAAATTACTAAATTTACTATACCAAACAATCTAGATTGGGACTGAAAAATTCTAGGCTCAATAGCTAAAATCAGTCATTGATTACAAATGGCCAAAAGTGTGGAAGAATTTGTATATGCCATGATCGTGCCATGCAAGACATATAACCATGCCGCGACAATTAATCACAACTTAATTCAATAGGCATGTGCAACTTTATCTCGTAATAGTACCAAAAAAAAACAATATCAACTAATATATACCAAAACTTGCATTAGATAACAAGCACCTCAGCAAAACATTATATCAAAATTTCTTGGGTATAAAATATACTAATTCTATTTAAAACAATTCCTAAATAATCATACTCACTATAACAACAATTTAAAACATAGCAATACATCAATAATCACAACATAATATTGCTCATAAACTCAATCGGTCGCTAATTAAATGATGTACGCTGATCATTCTAATATTTTCCGTTTATTGAATTATTTATGTAAGCCGGAAACACTCGTTAGCTTTTGCAAGTGAAAAAACATGCAAATCAAGCATAATTCTGTCCTAGTATCCATAAAACAAAGAACACGACATGCAATCATGAAATGAGGGAGAGAGAGAGAGAGAGGAAGGACGATAAGCCGAAGGTAGAAAGGTGCCGATGACGGAAAGAGAGATAGAAAGGGAAGTGTCGAGTTTCTCCGAAGATGTTCCCACGAAATGTTAGTGAGAGAATTACTAAGTACGAACTGACAAATGATAGTGAAAAACCAAACGGAGCTCTATCGCCCATAACTTCACCGTCCTCCTTCCAGACCGGTTGGCAGCTTCGGCGAAACTCGTCAGCGGCGTAATGCCGTCGCATTTAGGCGGCGCTTTGTGTTTCGGCGATCGTTCCTTTCGAGCCGTTCATTACGCTCGCTCTTATTTTAAAAAGGAATTCTTTTGTAAAAAAATGGAATTTTGATTGGAGGTATTTAGATATTTAGGCGCAGTGATAGATTTAATCAATGGAGGGCTGAAATTGTTGTTGAGGGTAAAATAAGAAGTGTTTGTTGGACTGGTGTTGAGAAGGAAGAGGTTAAGTTGCAGATATGTGGATTTAATCGGACTGCGAGTGTCAGTGATGTGGAGTTCTTGTTCGTATGTTCATGTACTGCTTCTCAACATACTTCCACTTTTTGGTTTGTTACTTATTTACCTTATTATTACTTTCATTCCTTTTTGCGACTAACATGAACTGATGCAATAATTATAGTAAATATTCTATCCTAATTCTGTTGGCGTGCTTGAGTGAGAATCGATACTAGGATCTTTGGAACTAGAAAGAACTTTTTTAATCTAGGTGCTTGAGTTAGATCTTTTAAGAATATGTTTTATTAGTGTTTTAAAACCCAATGCTGTCTAGTGTCGATAGTTAAAATTATATTACTTTTTTTAATAGATTCAACACTTTGATTTGTGCGCTATTACACCAACTCCATTGGTAGTTATTCCCATTAATATTGGGGAACGGAATGATTATACTCTGTATAAAACGTGTATTACTTTATAAAAAATTGTTAAACATATTTATAAGGATTGTGAATAAAAAGCTAAAAATAATAATACTCGATTAAATTTAACATTTATTCATTGATTTGAGTGTGATTTTTGTTATAAATTCACAGATCTTTTACACTTTAGAAAGTAGAATGATTGAGCAACCCTAAGGGTTTGCCACCTCTAAGGCACAAGAGAATAAAAAAACTATTATATGTGTAATAAATAA
>SNQN01001135.1:0-11131 GCA_008642245.1 Bassia scoparia | reverse complement strand
CTCTCTGCCACAAGACTCTAGTATAAAACAGACTACAATCTAAACGTATACATTGCATCAATGTTTTCCAAATTAATCGTGCAATCCTTGACTGTTATGACATTTCATTTTTATCTCACAATCAAAAATAACACAAGCACGAACTTCAATTGTTCCAAAAAAACTCACGCACAGACTAATCCTTTCTCG
The DNA here is from genome assembly GCA_008642245.1 of Bassia scoparia. NCBI lineage: Eukaryota > Viridiplantae > Streptophyta > Magnoliopsida > Caryophyllales > Amaranthaceae > Bassia > Bassia scoparia. Next base: position 10,942 of record SNQN01001135.1, on the reverse strand, counting down.
AGACACACTAAAAACAACACACAAATACAATTTATAAAACATCAAAACAATCACAGCAATGCACTAATCCAACTCCCTCGATACAACGACACCCATAAACACAATATAACCAATTAGAAACAATAAGACAGCGCCATTGCAACGCAGACTCCGCCCGATGACCATCACAAACAACACCTCACGTCCTTTCTGCACCTCACTCGTCAGAACTGAGGACGAGAGAGAAGCGAGCAATTCGTAACCCCCGCTTGACCTCTGATTTACCGCCTATGCCTCTCCTCGATCCACTCAATAGATTTCACAGATACCACCCGTTACGATACCAATCCTCCAGATAACCAAAACATCTAAAATATTTATATCATTCACACCATGAGCTTGACGGCCTACACAAAAACTTATCTACCACACCCTCGCCTACCCTCATACACCCCCCAAACCCTTGCGAGGAAACACCCACACAACGCCCGGGCTACACTGAGATTCCCTCGACGGACCCACCCAAAACAAGAGGACAACGCTCCGAGCATCCCACATGAATAACAACTTTCCAAAAACATCCACCACCGCTCCCTTCACCCCCCCCGACCACACTTACCCCACCTATCTAGCCATACAGTATCCACATAGACAAACTAGGAACTGACAAATCTGAACCCATCATAACAACAATCACTGCACCAATTATCGCATACCCCTTTAACCACCCACGGCATCCTTATACAATGCTCTCTCCACGAACCACCGGACACTGACACGCGAGACCAAACAGCTCCAACAGAACAACCACTATAACACATTACTAGAACTCCATTGTCCAGTCCACCATCCACGAACGACTCCTGACAAGTACCCTCCTCCCTCAAACCACAGCTAAAAGAGCATATACAATACAATACTCACCATCGACAGTCACAATGCACCAATTCTAGCGCAACATTTCCACATTCCACATTACTCACATATTAATTAAGGCCTAACATATAATACTTCAACTCACCGACTACATGACATAACCTCCCCAGTAAGAACACGCTCACACCCCCGACTTCACGAAGCTACCTCTCCCATCCATCATCACATCTATATCGACGCTACCCTCTAGCCATAATGCACCAACCAGCTAACACCGCCCGCACCCTAGTAACCTTCGACAATCACCCCTCCATCCAGGATCCCCCTCAGCAATATCAATGTGACGCCCACCCGGCCCCTCAGCAAAGCCGTTCAAGCCATGATCCTTATTAGCGAAACACTTGAAATCCCGGAATCAGCTAGCAGTCTTACACACCCATACGACCAACCACGACTAACTCGTACGCGGGCCACCACCGTTCAGCCACTCCAAACCAACTTCCCTATACGGATTCTCTCCCCCACCCAACGACCTATACCACACCGTTCCCATTCCAGACACCCGCCGCAACTCTCCCACGGCCACCCATACACCATCGCATCCCAGTGACCCACAACCTCCAACACTCCCATGCCTCCGCCCCGATGAAGACACCACACACCCCTCATACGCACCACTCAAACAGAAGCTCGCGTCTACTGTGATGTCGGGACATGACGTCACGCATTAGACCACCTATCCGCTCACCGCCTTGCTCAGTCTCAAGTTCCAAAGCGTCCTACTGCAGGCACCTCCAGCGGGAAGCCACTTGAACTCGACGTCATGCGTACCGTGCCACGCCAGAATACTGATGTCAAACCCGAACCCCTGCTCCACAACAAGTGGGTACGTCCCTCACCTCTTGTCCTGTGGAATCCAGAGGGCAATATTCCATACTGCAGGCTCCCCCTCACCCACTCACACTCGCGTGGGAGCTCCCCTGCATCGACCTGAAGTGGTACCACTTACAGGATCGGTCAACGATACGATCAATCGGCAGCCGTAAGAACAAGGAAGAACGAACGAACACGATCAGAGCCTATGAAGCGACCAATAACAAAGCATCCTCAAGGGTGCAGTGGGCGCACGGGTGTGGGACAGGATAGTGTGGAACTAGCTTTAGCAGAAAGGATTCGATCAATTGGAAAGCATATTGCGGATAATGAACCGCGCCTGCACACAAGAATAGAAGGAAAGATGAATTGTCGTGAACAGATGCCATGCACTACTTGACTATTATAAATAAAAGTTTAAATATCTGTTAAAATACCACTTCAATTCCAAGCCTAAGCTTCAACTTCATCGCCATTGCTTCAAGTCATCATCACTCAAACGCCCGCACACATTCTAATCAACTCCTTTAACTTTTTTGCTTATTCTCTTCTTTGCAAACCCTCAATATAGTCTTCGATATTTCTACAACACCTGCTACTAAAATTCTGTTCCCAACAGAATGTGAAAAATAAAGTTCATGTTGTGTCCGTGTAAAAAATACGAGTATAAAATAAGAAATAAAAAGCTAACACTATAATGTACTTCACTACTATCCTCGTACATGATACGCTGGGTTACGATTTACATCTGATCCTTATTATTATGCGTTAGTGTGTTTCCACAATACACAACTTCAATTCATAAACAAATTAACATAAAAACAATAAGACGACAAGTTTAATCTGAAAAGTTTATCGTCGGGGAAGAATCTATCATCAGCATAATATAAGAGGAGCAGAGCACAGTCTTGTTTTGGCCAGATTGTTGACTGTATAGCCCTAGTTAAAATTTTCTCATTGAGAGTTTCATGCAATCTACAAATAGTTATTTACAAAAGGCAAAGTTTGTAGCCCAAATCAATGCTAAGCACGCTACCAGCTGTCACTTGAAAACCAGTAGTATTTCACGACCTAGCATCAAATGACCACATGTGCATCCATGTATATCCCTATCTCTACAGATTACATTTCACATAAAAAAGCTTTCTCCATTCTTATAACAATCATTCTCCTTTTACTTTTTCTTCAATATAATTTTACTCACTATATTTCAGTCTATAGAATCTCCTACTTATAAATTATTCTACAATTACTTAATCTTCAATTATCTTGCTAACTCACATTTCACATTACTGATCATACTCCCTTCAAGGATTCAAATTGCTTTTGTTATGCATGCCAATTTTGAACACTAATTCACCATGAAGATCGCCTGGAAAATTTCTATATGTACTTGAACCCCCTGATAATAATAACAAAATAGGTCATGTCGGGATCCTATTTGATTCGTTTTACAAGAAGATCACATTTATTAAATTCAATTATTATAATTTTTGAAATATACCACATATAGATATTAATGACCACCAAAATGCTCACCAGTCGTTGGAAGCGTCCTCCCAACGACTCGAACACCACGCAACAGCACATAACGTTTTTAATGAACAAAAACAGTACTGGACCGGATCGGACAGGCACTATATGAAAAGCAATGAACTTAAATGAACTGGAGATAATTAAATAACTAAGAAATCAGTATCGACTGTCCAGACACCCCCACCCCACCACCACCCCAGCAGAGCTCCCCGGGCCAACAGTACCGGGCCCCAACCAATTCACCGTCAGACGTTACTGTAACTTTCACGCTTGCCAATCAAACATATATCTCGCACCCATTCAGGAACTGCCACTAGAGATTCTAATCGATTTTGCAACTCCAACCTCCCGCCACCAGTCAATGCAAGATCTCCCATCCCTCCTGATTAATACTTGCGTATAAGAGCTATCTCTCACTACGTATGCTTCTAATCCAAATCCTGTGTTCAGGCTTCCGCCCATTAAAACAAACTAGCAAGCCGTTTCCGGCACAGTTCTTTTCACATAGTCTTAGTGTTCATGACTACACTCCACCATTAACCCATACGCAACTCTCTAACTATGGTCCTACACAGACTTCAATGCGTCCCAACCCACGCCTGACCCCCCCGTAAATCGCTTACGTCCCCCATCCCCCACACACCTCCAGTACCCGATATACCCGACACAGCACCCAACACACCTACCGCGAGCCAACCATGCTTCCTTCACTTCTCACTGCACATACCACTCTTATACACACTCGTTTCCACCTCTCAACAGTGTCTTCAAGCAAATAGTTCCATCCCACCCACTCAAACATTCATGTAAAATGTTCATTTTCAAATGTAAAATGCTCATCACGCCCAACCCTTCATTAATATGAAACAACACAGACCACTCCCTGACACTTTTCGGACAACCTGAACCATTTTCCAATTCTTCGGAAATGACACAATCCTTAACCTTCTCATACACCACGTGACGGACATACATTTGCCCGAAACCCATGCATCGACTGAATATTGACTCCCGAATCATAATCTAGACTATTGGATTAAATATTTCCCACGAGCTTGACGGGCCCGACCATTTACACGGCCTCCTAATGCTCAAGAGACATCGCCCATCACCTAAGAATTTGCGCACCATGACAGAGAACAGTATATCTCCTACCACTCCCAATCAAGTCCATTAACCACCACTATACCTGCTCCACGAACAACCACACCCGAAACCCCGATATTTACCCTGCAGGAACCGCCCGGAAAAGCCTGGGCTCAAATTGACAAAGAAATGTTGACGCAAAACCGTTTATCTTGAACCCCCGAACCCATTAACCTGTATAGGAATGCCTGCCGACCCTCCCTTTACACACGGACAGTCACCCTGACGACCGATCTTGACCCGATTATCTAAGTATTAACTTAATTTTAAATGATGTTTTAATTATGTACAAATCCCAAAATATAGTCAAAAATTAATAAATCGTAACACTAGCTCTGCACAGAAGTTCACTTGTCCTGGCAATAGAACAACGACCGCCCGAGCAGAGGCGCTGTAGGTTCCCCTCTCCCCTCCTCCCCCTCTCAACCACAACCAACCCTCCGATACTCCTCTCTCTCCACATCCACTCTCCTCTCCTCCATCAGCTCTTTTATGCACAATAACCAACTAACACTTTATCACGCCATCTCACGACCCAATCATGGGCCTCTATTACATCCGCTTCCATACCATTCTTACCTTCTCAGTCCCCTAAGTCATCATACCGTCATATCTCACCCACTTTAAATCCAAAAACACGCCTTAATAATCTTGATTCTACATTTTTGCGAACATCGAAAGAAAAAAAAGCCTACCAAAAACCTTGACGAACCCGACACCAGCCCCCGACCCTTTACACCACCCTATGCACCGCAACACTAGCACACCTCCACTGCTCCCACTCCACAGCCAACAAACGAAAATTCACCATCGACCCCCACCTACCCAACGTTACCAAAACAATAGCATCACAGCCGGCCGAACCTGGTAAATGTCGAAATCCACCGACCACACCCACCTACAAACCCCTTCGAGCAGGACAACACAGCAAAAAAACACACCCACACCTCATCACCAATCCCGCCCCTCACCACACACCAATAATCCCGATCACCCACCACCCACCAATCTCGACACCGACTCGATTTGCCAGGTCATCACATCTAGTCTAACGAACTGACCGTTAAAGTTTGTACCTACTTTTTGCACTCTGTTTACATGTCCAATCCAAGCAAAAACAATAAAACAGAAGCCCACAACAGCAAGACCATTGACACATTGCGTTCATTAAACAAGTCGTCAACCCTTCAGACAAAACCCTAACCCTAAAACCCTCTACCTACCTTATAAACCGTAAACTTCAGTCGTCATTCTTCTTTGTCCACTCCTATAAAACTAATTTTCTCTCTCGTCTTTTTCCTCTCTGCTAACTTTTTATCTCAAAATGGCTGCCCCCCAGAACGAACGAAGTAACCTTCACTCTTCCTCATTCACTATTCATCTACAACTTCTGTAATGAATTTCTTGTTATTTCTTTAAGGCATTTGACTCTCATTATGTGTTTTTTAGATTCGATCATCATTCTTCATGTTGTAGAATGTTTGCTCTTTACTGTAGTTCTTAGCAACTTGATTGCAATCTTTTCCGATATCTCACAAATATCTTGTTTTTCTATGTTAACTGGACTTTGTTTCTGACTTAGAATATCGAAATTCATCCAAACTAGTTATTCGCCTGCCTTTGAGGTCAGTTTTAAGTTCGTCATCTCTTAGTCTAAACTGTTTTGTTGTGCCGCACAACTAACTAATTAGTATTTCGTTAGGTGATCTACTGTAAAACTGGATCCTAAACAGATGTAATCTATTTTCAAGTATTTATACTAGTACATCATAATACTACAATTATTTCACAGTCACATTTAGAGCTTGAGAATGAGTAGATGAAGTTGAATAATGCTGGTGTATTTTATAAATTTACAGGGAGGTAAGAGTGGTTTTAGAGGACGTGGGACGAAGGAAGCAGATGATGGAACATGGTCCACCGACGCCACAGACCCGAGTCGCCTTTCGAGCGAGACGTGGAGGTTGCTCTTGGTCCCACGCGTGGTGGAATGTGATAAGCAGCAGTGGCGCCGGGCAGAGAGGCGCTGGTGGCGTGGAGAGGATGGTCGCGGTGGGGATAAAGACGGCTGGAGGAGACAGGAGGTTCTAACGGTTATCGCTAGAGCCTCACAGACATAAGATGAGGTTGTCTCATCGCAAGGTAAGGAAGTATGCTCCTTGTTTACAAAATGGCATCCTGGTCCATCAAGCTTTTTACACACGAGAAGAGATCGTCTGTTCAGGTGGATCTTCTAAGATTGGATTTCATTTTCGAAGTTTTGACACTGATTGTGTAACCTACTGTGATGTTGTTTTTGATGATCAGGTGTTTCCTAGGGACTTTCATTAGTTTATGTTAGAGTCCCTCCCATGCTATCAGTAAGCTCTTAGGTTTAGTCCATAGGCTCTTGTTCTCGGTTGCGATTATATTAGCTGTTCAATGTATGCATGGAGCTTGAATATATTCTTTAAAACTTAAATCCCATATGTGGCTGTCGCATATTCATTAGACAGATATGTAATTAAAACTTTAGTATCTTTCAATGTCGACGAGACTGAATTGTTATCTATTTGGCGTATTGGTCTTTGAATGGCATGCATTTTTGAGATTTATGATTTGAAAATTTCTGTTAATATTTCCTCTTGATTTGTGATTGCTAATGCACTGTTAAGTTTTAATGTGAAAGTAGTTGGTGCCAATTGTCGCAACTTTATCTGATGATCTTGTACGATAGTTCTTTGGCTGAAGTTGACATTTCTTTTATGATGGCAGCAAGAAGATGGAACAAAGATTGAATACAGGCCGTGTGGAATCCTTTCGTACTCAAGTTGGCACGCTGCGCAGTTTTGGTAGTTGTGACAATAAATTGGATTCTAAGTATTCGCTTAGAGTTTGAGTTAATGTGATATTTGTGTTTCGTGTTATGTTACATGAGTATGATTGTCAATCATATTGCATTTCTGTTCTGCACCAACACCGGTCGTGGTTTTCTGTATCCTTCGGTGGCTGCCCTCTGGAACAATCAGTTCTCTCATCGTCTTCTCTTGACTATAGTTAGGAACCTGTCAAACGTCATGTCTATCGTTGGTGCACACCCCTTAAGAGCAAATATGATATTGACGTGTTATTGAGTTAGAAATTTAGACTAGAAGTTTCTGTATTTCGGAGGAGCTCGTGTTACTGCAGTGAGTTTTTGTCGCATAGGTCATGTCAGCGAATTTTGGTTAAGCATGGCCAACAGAAAAGATACACAACAACTGCCTCTCAACCGCAACCCCATCATTGAAGGTATGCTACGCCCACACACTGCCAAATAACCAAGACTGCATGTGCATGGTTGAGTAATCGTTCCCTGATGATGTACTTCCTCTGACGCCTGCGCACTGACCACGAGTCCTCCACTCCTTTCTAATTTTTCAATTTATGTCAAGGGCCCTTCTTTCCGTTTATCCGAATTTCTGCTTCTACGCTTCAACATGATTATAAAAGCTTCTCTTCTTAGTTGATTGCGTTAAGGTACAATACATTTACACTTTTCGCTTGCTGAACTTTATTTGTATACGCAGTTATTCCTTACATTTGACATGGTTGATTTAACAAACACTTTTATGACATCTTCTTCCATGCCATGAGAAACGATAATGTTCTCGAATGTTTGTGGTAATAGTCCAACACCTCTGATCTTTCTGCAAATCATCGAGGCTTGTCAAGTCTTGGTTACAAAATTCTCTTTCTTTTTTCTGTTAATCTTGTTTTGCAAACTTGACTTTCATATTCATATTTTTACTCGCTTTGTTATCAACACAAACTAAGCATATGATGACGTTATCCGGGATTCCCCTTCAATACTTTAATGGGGTATGTAACTCCGAGTTTCTGATGCAAAAAATTGTCTCTATAATGTTTCAAGTATCTTTTTACCATACTAAGTACTATTGAAATTCTCTGGTCTTCTTCTTGGCTTTTTTTTGACAATCTCAATGAATTGTTTGAATGTTTACCCTGTCGAATCACTCCTGATATCTTATCGGACATTCCCTCTAAGACACTTAATGAAGGGGATGATAACTCACATTGATTCACTACCCACTTTTTGATTGCTCATTGAAACTATATTTAATTATTTGAAATTTACCATAATTTAGATATTCCTTTTTACTAACCACCTTCTCAGTGTTAAACTATTCCTTTGCTGATATTGATGAATGTATCATTGACTCTTCTTTTCTTTTGAATATAATTATGTAATTATTCTGTCTCAAAAACTTTTTCTTTAATTCTCAAACCATAGTTATTGCGGATTGGGATAGGCTTTTATGTCTAATAAAACACTTAAGTCCACATTCGTATGTGTTTGACATCTCTACGTCTTTCTATCATATCGTTTGTCCCCTGCTTGCTCCGCAAATACGCACCATAAGTTGCAGTTATTGCTTCTCACCTTCCATTCCATTATCAGCATGATCATGAGTGGGGCTTTCGCCTAGGTTGTCTAATTATTATTACCCCAACTTTATCAAATTTTTGATACTCAAAAGCATTATCAGATCCGTATTCTATTATTTCCATTTTATTTTACATCAGTTCAAACTCTGAGTCCAATCCCCTGTTTTCCTTCATGCACTCAAATTCGGGTTTTCCAAGATTATCGTTCGATGTGGATTGACCAAATTGAACTCTTTCTGTCCTCCTTTATTTGTTTTAAATTTTTTGTCCCAAAATTTTTGATACCCTGACAACAGATGTGTTTTATATATATGAATTTTCAGTCTGAACATTATGTTGAGACTTGTGTTTTTTCAAAGCTCGAGCATCTCACCTGGTTCTTTCTAATCAATTTTCTGGCTTGTCTCTCTGTGTTAAAGTGCGATTGGACTTACAACATCAAGTGCCCAACCCTCATCTATTGTTTTAGTTGACACAACTGATAGATAATTGCTTGTCCTTGCGACAATTTTTTTCAGTTCCTTTGAGGCTAGAATTCTTGGCACTCAATGCTTCATATTTCTTGAAGAGCAGGAGGCCTCCTTTGTCTCATATGCACATCCAAGAGTAATTCGTTTATCTCATAGCCTTTCGGAAGTTGCGTTATACTCCCTAATGCTAATTGTTTTCTTTTTTCTTTATGCTAAATATGCTTCCAAAATTTCAGGGCTAACCTGATTGACTCCTCACCAACAAGTCCCGCGAGCAGTTTTTCTGCCTCAGAAAGTGAAGAAGCAAAACAGCGAGCATTTCAAGCCATGGATGTGACAAAGAAGAATGACGACTGAAGTTACGTTATAAGTAAGAGAGGGGTTTTTAGGGTTTAGGGTTTTTCTGAAGTTGACGACTTGTTTTGAATGAACGAATGYGTCAATTGGGCTTCTGTTGTGGGCTTCTGTTTTTATTGTTTTTGCTTTGGATTGGATGTAAACAAGTGCAAAAAAATAGGTTTACAAACTTGTTAACTCAGTTCGTTAGGACTTAAGAATATACGGGTTCTCGTTATGCGCAAATTCTTAGGTGATCTCGGTATCATATGATCCCGGGCTCCCGGGCAAATATTTATGTCCGTTTTAATCTGGTAATAATAATAATAATAATAATAATAATGAAATTAATCAACAAATCTGTTTTAATAAACAATAATAAAGCTAACTACTACTCAAAATGTTACATTGTTAAAGAATAATGAAATTAACCAATTATTCGTTTTAATCTAGTCATAACACTAAATACTATCTCCCCTCAAAAAAAACACTAAATACTATCTAAAAAGCTATGCCGAACACGCTCTAAGAGCCTAACACGGGAATTTGGAAAAACATACGTAGTAGAAGTACTCTTAACCAAGATTATCAGGATTGGAATCTTACCTTGGATCGATATGACTGGTAGGATTGGATTGAAGAATCATAAGATTCTACCAAGGTTCATAACTTAGTTTTGAATTACAATTGCAAACACTAATAGAAAATTTTAAAATTTTAATTAACACTTATGGATCGGGTCGATGAGTTGCTTAACCGGCTATACAGTCCTACAATCTTGGCCAAAACAAGACTGTTGCTCTGCTCCTCTTATTATTATGCTAGGATAATTTCTTCCCCGAAAACTTTAATTTCATTAACTTACTGTTATATTGTTAATTTGTTATGAATTGAAGTTTGTATTGTGACACATACGCATAAAATAAGATCAATACATCCTACTACGACATACAAAGTACATATATCTTTAAACTTTTTATTTCTTATTTTATATCAGAATCAGAATCAGAACAATATAAAAAGGGAAGAAGAGCGTTACTGTAGATCTCTATTATATAAGGGAGGGGGGAGGAAGATGGTGTCCCCCTCTTAAAAGACTGAATTACCCTTAATGATGTAAAAGTCTTAAATGCCCTTACTTAAAAATATGAAATCTCTTTATTTTTGTAATTTATATTAATTAAGTAATATAAAAAGGTATATAAATTAATAAAAACTTAATTACATTGACTAATTTATTCCCATAAATAAGAAAATGAAAAGTTTAATTAATTAGTATGATTATTAAATTCAAATAA
>SNQN01001134.1:85773-105341 GCA_008642245.1 Bassia scoparia | reverse complement strand
AAGTAGGTGCTTAATCAAAGTGTGGTTCGGGACATGGACGGATTGAATCAGTAACCCAATCCGCCCATTGACGGTCTACTCGTTCATTGTAGTTCCATGATGCATAACAATTGAATTCAAGAAAACTTATCGATTTGACTTTGAAAGCGCACTAATTACTAGGTGGGTTGCTATTATGTACAAACAATGACTTCTATATGGACAAGGCGATCGCTTAATTGTTAGTCATATTAACAAGGGTGCTTAGAAAACCGTCGTCCATGATTATCTGACTTTAAATATGAATACGCAATTGATATTCCGGTTTTGTTTAAGCAATATACAAGTGTGATAGATATAATATAACAATATGGATACATCACCATAAATACATGAAATGAAAACCATATATAATATATGTATCATCCTCACTTTGTCACCGCAACTCAAATTATGTGTTAGTTTAAATCGAATAAAACGATTAAATCGATTGAATGATTCGTTGAAGATGGTAAAAACACAAAGAGAATGTTAGTAATGACTAGCAACATAACATGCAATGTAAATAAAAGGTACAATGAAATTAACGAAAGTAAAACATTATAACACACCTACTTATTTACATGAATCAATAAAAGTGAGTTTCTACATTGTGTTGATTTAATTGAAAACTCGCAATAAGAATTAGTCAATTAAAAGAGAAAAGGAATTAAAAGAAAGAGTGAGAATATGTTTTTTGGTGAGTAATCTCAGATTATACCTGATTTCGCTTGTTGAATCGACAGAATCGATGCTTAGAACTCAAGAACGAATGTGTTTGAGTGTTTGAAGAGTGATGAGAAGAGATACGTATTTAGAGACAAGAGAGAGACAGAATTAGAGTGTTCAGTTAAAAACGGTGTGTCTTTTTTCGGGAATGAGCAAGGTCACGTATTTATAGGCACGAGGGAAAACGAGGAAAAGACCTCGCGTTATATCGCAGTGGCTGCGTTAGTACGCAGGTCTGCGTTATACGCAGGTGACTCTGCTATATCGCAGAGGGGCTGCGTTATAAGCAGGCTTCTGCGTATATACGAGCCTACGCGTATATATGTTCGCAAAACTCGAAATATTTTGTTTCCTCCGTATTTTATTCGTGATTCCCTTGATTCGACGCACCTAGAACACTTGCTCTCCAAGCAAGGAGTTCTAGTGTCTAGAAGGTTCCAGTATTCCGGAGTATTGTTGTGTATTTTGTATTTTTTGTATTTTCTGCGTATAAAACTTATAAAAATCATAGAAAATGTAGAAAAATCAGAAAAACTAAAAAACTGGTGAGCTCAGAAAATATGTGAGAGTGTAAATTAGTAGAAAAAATCCTAAAAAGAAAATATAAAAAAATAAAAAAAATATTTGGCCACCTTTGTTTGTCCTTTGCTCATAGTTTCCGGAGTACGACCTCACGATTTCAACTTTTGTGAGTTAAAAGCATCTTTTTCTGAGTCAAAACAATCGCGAGACGCGGTATTTTCATCACGGATTACTCATTGGGGAGACAATTTAGGTGTCTACACGGAGCAAGGCAAGATGAGATTTAAGAAAGTATTAATATCTTGTTTCGATTTGATCTTAAGGAAATAATCGAAACAAGATAGATACTCCTAGGTTAAGGCAACAACCAATTCTACTTATTCCAGCTGCAAACTTATTTCCAAATATATTCTTTACAAAATATTTTAGAAAAATTCTTTTTCAAAAACGCAGCCATAAATTCCACTCGGGACACAGCTGGTTCCCAGCCTGGTCCCTAATTGAGTATGTTTAATTCTGTCCAATCTTAGACCGAGATTCATACCATAACCAAAACAACATTAAGCATTTAACCCATAAAAATTAGTCACACTACAAAGCATATACATGAATTCCTAGATTTAAACTTTTAAGAGTGGTTCTTCTATCTTTCATGTAATCTCAAGACTTGAAATCTTCCTTTGAATACCTCAATTTGGCACAAAGAACTTCTTTTTCGAATGTCTTTCAGAAAGCTTCACACTTAAGTCTGAATCATCACTATTACTGTGCACATGTAACATGGTTAAGGGTGCAATAAAAGGTATATGACTGTTTTTTCAGCATAACATCAAGGGAAAAGCTCTTACTGGTTCTGTTACCAGTATATGACTTTGTGTTTATCAGTGTTTCGCTGTAACAACAAGTTAGTTTTCGATATATACACAATAGTATAACGTTGTCCGGGGAAACAATATCCCTATAACAGCTGGTTCCAAAACCACTATTTTCACACATTAAGTGTCCTATTTTGTATTGGTTGGTCATCATTTCCAAAACCTAAGGGACCAAAATCCCCTTTTTTGATGAGACAAAATAAATTGAAGTTCCTGCAGCAACCAAGCATGTTAGAACAGAAAACTCAATTTTGGTACTCAAATGGAAGTTGAGCACAACCACAGACCAATGATCAATGAACAAGTTAGCTAGTCTAACTGGTTCCTAAAAATAAACTAATGTGACTCCAATCTAAACTAGCAAATTCTAGGCTTCAACTTCGACACTATTCCCCCTTTTGGCATCATAAAAATCTTTCAAGTAAAGTGATGTGCACAAATTTAAATGTGCTCATCCTATAGTGACATACCACCATTCATGTTTATGCTGCAAAAGATAAAGTCAACATTCATCCTAGCAGAAATTATAGTTCATACAAATCAGCAAGTTCAACCAAAAGCACCTAATCCACATAAAAGAATGTTCGTGGATAGGAAGAGAATAGTTACAGACCAATGATCAGTTATTTTAGAACAAAAGAAAATAGGGAGGGGAAACAGAGCAAACGATCACTCCTCTCCATCATACTCTTCCTCCTCATCATCATCATGCTCAGCTTTTTCTTCTCATCATCTTCATCATCATCAACAACTTCTTTTCCTCAACTCTCCATCCTCCTAGTGTTGGGTCCTCAACTTTTTGCATCCTCATGCTGCTGCTGTTTATCATCAGTACGCACTAGTTCCTCAATACCACAGAACACCAAGTTGCTTGCAGCAGCCAGCTGAAACCTGAGTCTTGGAGGGACAGATTCAATACCTGGAGCCATTGAGCTTGACATCGGAACAGTGAGGCAACAACAGTTGAGTCTCAGCTAGCTCCTTCTCCATTTGATCATTTTGTGTATGAAAAGAATGTGAAATTCCTGGACCAGTTCCATCAGCTTACCAAGAGTCTTCTTCTGGTTCTCCAATCCTCTCCAGAACTACATTCTGATCCGCTGGTTCCTCTGCCTTGCTTCTTCCTTTGGGGGGGCTTAACCTCCACTGGTTCCTCAAACTTGAACCTTACAACATCAGCTCCGATATCAAAACCCTTTTGCTTAAGTATAGCCTTAGTGAACACTGTAATTGGTAGAATGGATCCAAGCTAACTTGTTGTCTAAGCAATTTGGGTGATGATGAACATAGGCAGAGAATGATGATGAACCATAACAGTTCATGATGTGATCGAGCATACAAGGAAGGAATATTTATCTTAAATCTTTTCATTCAGGTAGATCAGTACCATCTATGATGCGTACTGTTCCCTTCCTTGAGCCCTTGGAAGCAGGACTTGTTACACAGGAATGCAGAACCAGGCATGAGTGGTTCCTTCATACAACAGACTTTAAAAACAACATACTTCTTGGGCATCTTCCCACCAAATAGAAAATCATAAATCTCATACAGGAGTGACCCCCTACCAACATAGGCACCAATCACTTGAATATTATCATACCCATCCCTGGTACTACATTTGAAACAGAAGAGACAGGCATGCTAAATCAACCACTCCAACACTCGAACCAATTGACATATCAGGCAGCTGTTTTAAATTCACATAAAAATCCCTCACACTAGACACATTTGCAGCAGAACAATCAAACAAAGACACTCAACCTTGTATCACATCAAACTCTTGTATTCAAACTAAGCAGGCACAAATCAAAATAACCACCTCAACTCGACACCAGATAAACTACACTAGCACCTAAGTGTAGAACCAGTGAAGGGAGATTCTACAGATTACCTTTGACAGAACGAGGTGTTTGACTACTTGCCTTTCCTTGGTTCCCCTTTCAGACAGTTTGATTTTTCTTTCTTCCTTCTTCACTTCCTTTTTTACTAACAGAACGAAATCTTCCTCTGACAGAGAGTTCCACCATATGTACCCCTTCCTTTGACTCGTAATTTCAACCTCCTTATCCCAACACAACCTTCTCGAACTCCTAGTTTAAATCCTTGTCTCTTTGCAATATGTTCCCCTTGAGAGCATGCTGGTTCCTTGATGGTGGAACCACAGCCTCATTGGATTTGCATGAGGCACATATTTCCTTAGAACTGAGTTTGGACGTTTTGGTGTGAGATGGTGTTTTCTGAAGTGGATTTGGGTTACTTGTGGGAGTGGAAGTTTTCGTAGAATCGGGGTGTTAATAGCTGTCTTTATCTCGGGTTTTGAGGGTTAGGGTTCACTTTCAGTGAACCTCTTGAGATTGTGAAGGAATCACCGGACTGACCCTTCCTCTTCCTTTCCTAGCACTTGGTTTGATTTTCTTCCCATATTGATCGAGGATGAAGATGAACAATACCGATGAACAGTATTTTGAATTTAGTTGTCAGAAAAGAAGCACTTGAAAGAGAGAGAGAGAGAGTATAAGTGATAAAGTGTTTGGCTACAGAAAAGGATTACAAGTATATATAGAGAAGTATATCATCAATGAAGCAAGAGGTGAAGAATATAAGCTAGTTGAGCCAAAGAGTAACTGACTCAATTTGAAATCAATTTGCAAGTGAATCCATTCCAAATATCTAAACCACGACTCTAATTTTGGCATGTGTAATATATGCTTGATCATCAAGCCAAAAATAACTGAGAGCAGATATATTTCTTTCCAAAAAGATAATATCTCTAAGTAATTTCCAAAGATATATAAAAATATCAATCGAAAAACTATAGAAGCTGGTCTGCTGTTTCCCCTTGTGGTGGCTGACACCTTTATCAGACAGCTTTCTAATTGCATTGTTTCTGTGAATTAATATTCAACTGAATGCTTTCTTGCACAAATGGGCTTTCAACCTTTTTGAGGAATCAACCATCTACACAACACCTGAAGGATTCGACATAGGTATATAACACACACACAATACAAGAGAAATATATTCTAGCCAATCATTGAGGGAAAAGTAGAAGCCATAACACTAGAACCTACTAACCCTATGACATAAAATGAAAAACCTAAAACCTACTAATCCTAAAAGGACTTCTTAATCTAAAAGACTCACGACACAGGATTGTTGAAGATGTCTGCATTTGATCCTCACTTTACAAAACAACATCTCCACTAAAACTTTCTCAACATTATCTCTTAAAAATGATGTCTAATCTCAATGTGTTTGTTTTAGAGTGCTGAACGGGTTCTTAGAAATGTTTATTAGCACTCCGTGTTGTCACAAAGATTGGGAACTTTTGTACACAACACCAAAATCTTCAGTCGGTTCCTTACCACAACAGTTGAGAACAACATGAAGCATGAGCAATGTATGCTGTTCAGCTGCGGATAAGGCTGCTGAAATTTGCTTCTTAGATCCCATGATATAGACAAGAGCCAAGAAAATGTGCCATACCTGATGGCTCTTTCTATAAAAGGAAACCACATAATCTGCATCTGTGTATCTATAAAGATCAATTGAACTACCTTTAGGATACCACAAGCACAGATTGTTGTTCCACAAGATACCTGAGTATTCTAATAGCCTTCAAGTGAGATTCCTTTGGATTGCTTTGAAACCTAGCACACAAGCCAACGAGAAAACAAAATATCAGGTCTACTAGCTGTTAATAGAGTAGGGACCCAATCATCCTCTATAACAGTGAGGCTTAACATCTGTTCCCCTCAGATCAGCATCAAGTTTTGTAGATGTAGGAACAAGTGTATCATAAACCTTGTTGTTCTCCATGCCAAACTTTTTCAGTAACTTTTTCAGTACTTTTTGCTGATGGATCATGATCCATCAACTGTTGCTTATCTCTGCAGCCCAAGGAAGAAACCTAATTCCCATCATGCTCATTCAAATTCACTCTGCATAAGATTAGCAAACTCATCACATAAACCTGATTATAGCACCAAATAAATATCATCAACATAAATTTGTATACTACAATCAAGTGGTTCCCCTGGTGCTGATAAACAAGTTTTTTCCACTGTTCTCCTTTTGTTAATCATTATTCATCAAGAAGTTGGACCAATCTTTTATACCAAGCCCTTGTGCTTGCTTTAATCCATACAAGGCTTTGTCCAACTTGTACAACATGTGGGGGGAACAACTTGTCCTCAAACAAGAGGCTGCTCAACATATACCTCTTCTTTCAGAGTATCCATTTAAGAAGGCAGTCTTCACATCCATTGAAACAACTTCATATTCATGTGAGCAGCATAAGCAATTAATATTCTAATGGCCTCTAATCTGCTACAGTGCAAAGGTTCATCATAATCTATTCCTTCTTGTTAATTGTAACTTGCACAACTAGCCTTGCTTTACTGTACTATGTACCTAGGTCATCTAATTTTTTCCTAAAGACCCATTTTCATACCATGACTGACCTTCTTAGTTTAGGTACAAGAGCCAAACTTCATGTTTTGAAACTAATTAACTCATCTTGCATTGGCTATACCCAATCAGGATCATTTAAAGCCATTTTATAGTCAGTTGGCTCTACAACTCGACAGGAATGAATAGAAAGTACAAAAGTTTTGGTAAACCTTCTTCTTGTTTGAGATTCCTTTATTAATGTTTAATATAATTTGATCAAGGGGATTAGAAGAACTGTACTTAAAACTTTTGTAGAAAATCATTTGTGCTTTCTCATTTGTTTGGAACCAGAGGATCATGATCTCTTCCTCTTCGAGGAACCAGGATTTCATATGCTGTTTCCCTTATCTCTCTTACCTCAGTTAAGGAGTTATTTCATTGTTATCTTCTGATTGTCTGTCCCACAAACTTTTATATCTATTCCACACTTTGGGGAACATCAGGTCTGGTTCCTATCTGTATCCTCTTCATCTTCTTCTCTAGGCTCTCCACTCATTTTCTGTGGACCAGTGGTGAGCCTAAGTTAGCTTGCTCTTCATTTGAGAAAGCAGCAGGTTCCCAGTGAACTCCAGGAGTCCAATAGTTCATCAGGTTCAACCTGTGCAATCTCAGAAGAACTGTGAAACTATCAAAATAACAACATGGAAATCCTCTTCAACACACGAGTCTCTTGTTAAAGACTATATGCTTTACTTTGAGAAAGAATATCCGAGAAAGATTCCCTCATCACTCCTAGGGTCAAATTTATCAAGCTGGTTCTTCCCATTATTATGTACATAGCATTTGCATCAAAGGCACGAAAGTATGCAATATTGGTTTTCTGCCCTTTAGGAGTTTATAGGGATTTCTTAAGTTAGGTCTTATGAGTCCTCTGTTGTATTATAAAGCAGTGTCAACAGCTTCACCCCAGAAACTTTTTAGGGACCACTTTCAATAAGCATTGTTCTAGCCATCTCTCAAGGGCTCTTATTCTTTCTTTCAACAACACATTTGTTGAGGTTTCTAGCGGCTGAGAAGTTGTGATTTAACATGTTCCTGCAATAACAATAAAGTCAGCATTTTCAAATTCAGTACCATGGTCGGATCTTAACGAGACCAACTTGTGAGAAAGTTGGTTCTCCACTTGTTCTCACTAGAGTAACCATCATCGAATGTTTATTTTGAGTGAAAGCATATTGGGGCCACTAGTTTGGCACCAATGTTTCGGGCGTCCGTGAATAACCTATATAGGCACGGTGGCGATCCCCTCAATTCGACAACACACCCCAACGCATTCACATGCGGATTCCATGGCTCAATTCCATGACACTGAAGCTGAGGTTACGCCCCCCTAAGGCGGGGCGAAGCCCTACACTCGGCAAGTAGAGAGATTTAAGGAAACTAGGGTTAAGGTTAACAGACATATATATACTCATCTATACTTCTAATTCTACATGTCTCTCCACGGATCAAAAAGAGTTTACTTTTGAGAGAAAAACACAAAGCATAAGAACCTTACTTTGAGTCATACATAAGAGCATCAGTCGAGCTTTATTATTTCTCTTATTAGCTTGTTAGAAGTAAATCAAAAGAGAGAAAAGGTTGATATTGTAAAGGCATTCAACAGAGGGGTTGAAGGCCTGGTGAGTGTTTGTGAGTTCAAACACAAATTGGACTTACGAGTGTGAGTCGAGTGCACATTCAGAGTTGAGTGTGGGGTGTGCTGGTTCCCGGAGTAGGGAAACAACAGAGTGAGTGTGTTCTTTGTTTTTCGAAGTAGATTAATAAAAGAACATAGGGTAGGAGGACGTAGCCCAGAGTTGGGTGAACCTCGTTAAATCTTGTGTGTTCTTTATTGTTTTATTTAAATTCCGCTGCTTACAGGAACCAGCCCAACTGGTTCCTCACACTAAGTCCGAAAAGAAAGAAAAATTAGTAATAGATAGATATACTCAATTCACCCCCCTCTTGAGTATCTTAAAACCTTCACGTTGAAATTTGAGATTAATTTCTATTAGAATGTTAGGTTAATTTATGGATGCTCGAGTCAGGTCGAGGAGGTGCGGGAACCCGAGGTGTAAGGGGATGAAGAAGGCGATGGAGTTTGATTTGCAGTTGCATACTGAAGAGTGCTTGAGATCGGGGGGAGTGACGTGGATAAGCTACCATGGAAGGGTGGGACCAAGGGGAACCCGGATTATGAGTGTTTGAGGGTTGATTGAGGAAGATGGCGCCGCTGAATGACCGGGCTGTACTGCTGTTTCAGTCCAAGTGCGGTTGCCCCGTTGATGTACCGACGGAAGGTCAGGATTGTTATTCTAGTGCTGCAATCTGATGTTGGGTCTGTAATTGCGAAATCAACTGATGATCATCATCTCGTCATTAAGGGTGTGCCGCCACCTCATCAGGTTAATTACCAAACATGTTGTGGTTATTGGTATTGTAGACAACCACCAAACTGTTCTCGCTAAAAAGTGGACCAACGAACTTTGGTTACAACTTTGGTACTTTGAGATTCTCTTATGCGTTTTTTTAAAACCTTCTAGTGATTATTTTTTTTAGCATTTTTCTCTGTTCTGTTAATGGTTTATTGCTGATAGAATACATGTACATCATATTCTGCTCCAAAGAAAGTCAATACGTCGTTTTTATGTTAATTTGCCCCATGCACTTACTTCCACCCTTGTTGGAATGGAGATGTGTGTATGTGTGTTCGTGTGTAATTGTCTAAGTGTGTGATTTGTGGGACTGGGGGAGCTATTTCTTTAATTCTATTCATTTCTTCTTTTATATGACTTGAATCTTTGGCTTGTATTCTGCATTATGTTCTCTGCTTCGAACATTTAGTCCACCTCCTCTATTCTAGACTATATTTTCCTATACCTGCAGAGTATTTGTGATGTATTTTACCTTTTTTGTGCGGCATGTATGTTTGACTTCCGTCCTATTGTGAAATTGAATTATGTATATCCTACTTTGCACCTTTGCACAGTTGAGGTCTCTATTTAGATTCTTATGCAATAAAAATCTAAGGACCAGAGGGTTGGAAGTTTATTTTATGGCAAGGCTTCATGCAACTTTTCTTTAATCTGTTTTGACGTAGTTCAAAGAATGATAAGGTAAGGGGAAATGTACAAAGCCTCGTAGTGAAATGGATCAAGGCTCTTTTTGAAAAAGATGTTTGGGTTTCATTAATTGATGGAAATGTAAATCTTCTGCTTATATGACCTATACATGATACTTATTATACTGACATTTTTTGCACATGTTGTACATCTGATGCTTGAAGGTTGAATGTTAAACTCTCGAGTTAGCGGTGCTTATTGAATTCTTCCAGAGTAAAATATTGTAATCTATGTCTCGCCCAGGCTTGAAGATGTGGGAAAGCCAAAGGCTGAGGTGGCTGCGAAACGTGTCATGGAAAGAGTTAGCGGTGTCAACATTGTTCCACACTTTTGCCGTATTGAGGACAAGGCTCAAGAATCTACAATGATTTTAATATAATAGCCCTAGGGCTCGACTCAGTTGAAGCACGAAGCTATATCAATGCAGTGGCCTGTAGTTTTCTAGGTATGTCTCCAACAACTATTCATAGACGCTTTATTAATMCTAACATGTCTTGATTTTATTCATTTTGTGTCTTACTTATTTAATTTATTTTTTGTTTTTGTTAGGTTTATAACTCGCCAAGAGAGGGTCCTTTATCAATGAAGAGATTTGTGACAAGTAKATAAATTGTAAATTTTGATGTATTATAAGTTTTGATTGTAGATGATGTGTTAGTGTTTGGTATAATTGTGATGGATCAGTAATTGGAGATGTAACTATTTTGTATTTTTGGAATTTTGATGTTGACTTTATACAACTTTTGTTGTTAGATTGGATTAATTAATATTTACCATGAAATAATAATGATCATTATTGTAGCAATTTCAATGTGATTATGGGGAATTTAGCTTTTAATTTTTTTTAAAAAATAAAAATTACAATTTGCTGCGGTTCATAGTATAAAATGCAGCAAATAATGTGTTATTTGCTGCTGTTAGATTATAGAATGCATCAAATAAGGTAGTTATTTGCTGCGGTTGTACTTTTAAAATGCAGCAAATGACAACCTTATTTGCTGCATTTTATTGATACAACCGCAACAAATAAGGTTGTTATTTGCTGCAAAATAAAAAATGCAGCAAATGTGATTTTTCACATTTGCTGCTCTGGCATTTGRTGCGGTTGCAAAAATGCAGCAAATAAGCGTTTTACAACCGCAGCAAATTTGATTTTTTCTACTAGTGTTTCTCTCATCACATTTATACAACTATATAAATCAACATTAACCCTAACACTTGAATATTACTGGGGATGATTTTACTATAATCCGTCGAAAATGGACTACCACAAGCAAATATAGAGGACCAATCATGCAACAACGCTTACAAAGTCAACCTTTGACTTTCATTTTTAGGTAGTTTTTGTATTATTTCCTATTCTATTATATTCTCCCTTTTTAATTTCCTTAATTTGTTCTATTAATTTTACAAAATGATTTTATAAATTATCAATTTATATTTCGAAAATCCAAAAAAATAATTTTAAAAATATTAGAAATATTGTTTCGAAATATCATAAATTAAAAATAAAAAACATTATATTTTCCAAAATAATTCTTTTCCAGAAAATTAAAAAACTTCATGGATTATTGATCCCATTGAAGCATGCCATTTTTCACATTAAAGATCCTCCATGGGAATCGTCCAACGAACCTTTTTTATGCATGGTATTGGATATTGACATCGTATTGTGGCATCAGATTGTTACATCGCATTTTTCTTGATTTTTTGGAAATTTTTCTGATGATTTTCATTATCCTATACTATTATCATTGGTTGTCGGCTTCCATGGAATTTTAACTTCACCTGTCTTATGAATAAAAGAAGACTTGAGCAAATAATAACCTCTATACCATGTAGGGGTTGACGTTATTAGTTTATTACTGTCTTTTAGGTGAGGATCAACATTGTTTATGGTGTTTGTTTCAGTTGCTGTTACAATCAATGCATTTATGGTCCTTGTCAAAGCTTGGTGCGGTTAAAGTGCTAATCTATCTAGTCTTTTTTAGGTTAGGTTCATTACGGGATTAAGTAAAGTTTTCCTCATAATTGGAATAATATATTTTTGTAATTTTAAAGTAATTTCAAATCTTACTCAACCATTCCAAAAAAATGCTAATCTAATTCAAGTATTTTTAGATAAATATCATTAGCTTAATTTTAACCTTATTTTTCAGAGATATAATATGCAATATATTCAAATTATTGTACATGATTTTCTGAAAAACTTTTTAAGTTGCGGGATTAAAGAAATTAAACACAATAGATTTTTTATATTTAATTTTTTTGACAAGTTGTTGTATTTGATAATGGTGATAAAATATAAAACAATGGTGACAATGTATAAAACAATACTGAAAACCTATGGAACAATGGGTTATACACATAACATAGTGACAATATTTGTAAAAAAATGTTGGAAGTTGATGTAATTTGATAACAATAATGTATATCGAAGGCGACAATAAAATACAATTGGATTGCTACATTGGATTGTGCGATCGAAATTTTGTTGGAACTTTTTTAGATTATTTTRGGTAGCCGATCACCTATGATGTTGGTTGTCGACATCCATGGAGTTCCAACTCTAGTTTCCCAAGGAAGAAGAAGGATCGAGTTTGATGGTAAACGTGATGTCATAGAGGGATTTGAGTCATTGTGGAATATTATATTCATGGTCATTGCCGACGTATTTTTTTTGACATAACCAGACGTTAATAATTTTGAAAAAAACAGTGCAAGTAACAGGCATATTCTCTTAACTACCCTATTATCTCTCGTTTTATTTTAGAAAATAATCTCAAAATGTTGTCTCTTTTTTTTAGCTATTTTTTCAAATCTTATGAAAGTTTCCCTTATAATTGGAATAATATTTAAGTAATTTCAAATTTTACTCAACCATTCCAAAATAGTGATATATTTTAAGATAAATATCAATACCTTATAGTGATATATTAATAAATTTGAATTAGTATATATGTGTAATTATATGATAGAATATTTTTTGGAGGGATATAAGCAAATTAAAATCGAAACAAGTTAACTATATTTTGGGAGGAAAATAAACATAATCATACTGAAAGATCATATTTTGATATTTATTTCCCACTTTCCTTATGCTATTTTGACCAGAATATTTAGGAAATTTTGGCTGAAGATGATATGGAGTAGATCGTGGGAGTTAAAGGGGATTTTTCACTAACCAAATGAAAACTTAAGTTTTTTTTTTTTGTTATAGTCAGGTAGGTTATGTCCACTACATATGTTGACAATGACCAAAATACTTATTTGGTCATGATCTAAAAACGAATTTGATGCAAACCCCTAAACGTGTAGCAGTTACCATCAACCTTCGTCTTCTTCTTCCTTGTGCCATATGAGTTGAAACTCAATTAACGCCGGTGACCGACGACATATGTGATAGGGTGATCTTAATTCTCGAAAACAATTCCCAAAAAATCAATAGAATTTTGTTCTCGCAATCCGATGTAGTAACTTTTTTTGTGCATTTCTTTTTTATATATCAAAGTTTAAAGTCCATCAATGGAGTTCTTGAATAGATGCATCAATGGTGTTATTAAAATTATTTTAATATGATATTATAGATTGTCGAACAAAAGCATCTTAAAATTAATTTTTGGAAATTCGAAAATTAATATTACATATTTTTCGAAAAATGTTTTTATAATTTTCGAAATTATATTATCAAAATTAAGAAAATAAAATCTAATTTAATTTCATATTTTATGAAAATATTAATGAAATTAGATAATTAAAGATATTAAAAAATCAGAAAACTAGAAATTACCTTAATTACCCAACTGCTTGCCATAACCGAATAGTCAACCATTGACTTTTAAGGGACACTTGTTGCAATCCTATTGGCTGATTACTAATAAGTGTGGTAGTCCATTCTTAATGGGAATTTTTTCCCAAGATATTGCAAATAAGAATGGAAATTCTCATTATGCTTCGGTTTGAAAAGTATTTCCCAGTGTATCGTCGACGTAGTATTTCCCAGCATAACTGGCAGCGAAGTACTGATAGTAGTCAAGAGAGATAATAGTATGAGGGAGAAAAAACAGAGTAAAAGTGAGAAAAGAGAGCAGAAAGAGTGAGTGTCGGACATTTTCATCAAACATCACAAAGGCACACGCATCATCATATCATCATATATTCAATTCATACTCACAAAGTCTACAAAGTAATAATGTGACATTTTGGGTTTACTTTTTTTCATTTCGTCTTATTTGTTTTTAATAGCAGTTTGCAATCTCATTAATCTGAACTTGCTACTGGTAGTAGCGAATTGCTCTAATACTTCGGTACTGTGAGTAGTGAATTGCACCATTAGTAGCGATTTTCTAGGTAAATTTGCTACTGTCAATAGCGAAGTGTACCCATAATTCGCTATAGCCAGTAGCGAATTGTATCCGTAATTCGCTATTGTCAGTAGAGATGACAGTGAGTAAATGACCCTTCCCGGATCCGAGGATCCGGATCCATTTTGACAGATTTGGATCCTAACACAACAAGATTTCGCACTTATACCGTCTAATTTTACCGATCGTCCTTAAAACGATCGYCGAAAGTATAATTACCGACCMTTTTAGGGTAGGACGCACTTTACTGACCGTCATCATAGAGTTACCGATCGTTTTCGTAATTGGACGGAAATTAGCGTCTGTTTTGCATTTTTACCGACCGTATAACGGTCAGTAACATGGTCAAATTATGTTTTTGACCAAGTACATACTTACCGACTGCCATGTCTGTTTTACCGACCGCAGACTTTCGATAAAGTGGTTTTCCCAAAGAAAATAAGACCATAGGGTCGTGAAACCCCTCACAATCGCAAACACCCCTCAAACTCCTTCCCTCGCAAAACCCCTTTCCTCGCAAACTATTGCTCCGGCCTGACCTCCTTCGCCGGCTATGTCGCCTCCTCTCTCCTCTCTTCATGAGCTCTCTCCTCTCTATGTTTTCTTCGCAAACAACAACGAACAGCAGCGGCGCGACTACTCCTCTCTCCTATCTCCGGCGCGGCTGCTCCTCTCTCCTCCGACAAGACCGACCTAATTTCTGTCGCCGCACTCCGCAATTTCAGGTTACTGACAAACCCTAATTTGTTTTCTATTACTCAAATCAATGCATAACCCTCAAACATTTAAATAAACACTCAATTATACTCACATTATCAAACAAACACTCAAATTTACTCTAATGTAACTCAAACTCACAAATTTTACATGTTTTTTTTTAAATTTAGGTTGATTTTTTTTCTGAATTGTTGTGTTGGACGGACCTAGGCTTCCCTGTCGCAACCGCCACCGCTTCCACCACCCTGCACGTGCCTCCTTCCACCTCTGTTCTTGGATTCTGCCTAGTGTGACGAATTGAAGGTTGTATGATTTTGTTTTTTTTTAAAAAAAAAATCTGTTTCAATTTTGTTTGTTAATTATTGTTGTTGGTTTTTGCTTAAAATTATTTTGATTTATTTTGTTGATTATTGATTATTCTTGTTGTTTGTTGTTGATTTGTTTGTGTATTAGTAATAATAGGATGAATTAGTAACACTATTGTTATATATATTTTTAGCATATTATAGATTAAGGAATTAGTAATAATATTGTGAGCATAATGTGTATGAATTTTGAGTATTGAATTTTTATTATTGATATATGAATTAGTAACAATAGTATTGAATTTTGGTTATTGTGATTATTGATATAGATTAAGGAATTTTGATTATTGATATATGAATTATAGATTAAGGAATTTTGATTATTGATATATTGTGTATGAATTAGTAACAATAGTATTGAATTTTGGTGATTGTGATTAATAATACGAATTTTAAGAAACGGATCTGGAATTTTTTATTATTGATATATTGTGTATGAATTATTGATTATTGATATATTGTGTATGATAGATTATTGATATTATTTTATAAAATTTAGGACCCTGATGGATTCGGGTAGGATGTGGATCCTACTTTTAAGAAACGGATCTGGAGCGGGTTCTCCTCTAGAACCCTATCCAAGATCCATTTACCCATTTTTTTAAAAAATTATATAAAATATGTTGGATATTAGTAATATTACTGAAGAATGTCTAATCCATTATTTTGGTAGTTTGACCCAAAACTAATTATACTCTAAATCAAAGTATATTTGTCTTTGAAACTTTATTTTTTTCGTACGTTAAATGACTTAAATCTTGAATCATGTATAATTTCTTGTAAAAAACTCACGAATAATGGGAGACGTAAGGAAGATATATGTTATATTAGGCTTTTTTAATCAAAAATTGGTTCAATGTTTGTTGTTTTTCATTTGAAGTAAAAAATTAATAAAGGATCCGTAGGATCCATACGAATCTGAATCCGAGTCCTACAAATTAGGAACCTGATGGATCCGGGTAGGATCTGGATCCTATCCTAAAAAAGGACCCGGGTCTGGATCATAGAAGACCATACCCGGATTTGGTCTGTTGTCATCACTATTGTACCCGTAATTCGCTACTGGTGATAGCGAAATTGACTGACTTTTTTTTAAAAAAAAAATACCGATCCTACGTGGACGGTATCACGGGAAATACTTTCCTAACCGAAGTAAAATGGGAATTTGACAAAAGTTTTGTCATATTGAGAGAAAAAATTCTCTCAATGAACCATATTAAAATTTGGAAAAATTGGCAATAAATACCTAATTTTGAGGTCATTTACAAAATAAATACCTAGACTTGTTTTTATTTTACTTAAATACCAAATTTTACCAAAACTTTAGTGAATCACTACCATATAACGATTTTGCCCCTCCAACATAACGGAACTGTTAGTACGAAAAGACTATTTTGCCCTTCATTTTATTTTTTTCCCCTTAAATCCTTTATTTTCTCTCTCCTCTTCCCCATTTCATCCTGACATTCCTCCATTTTCATTCTTTTTCCTCATTTCTTCTCCATTTRCATTCTTTTTCTTCCTCTTTTCTTCTTCATTACTCCATATTCCCTCTTTTCTTCTTCAATACTCTATTTTATTTTGATCATCATCAACAATATCATCAACTACCCAATTAATTTCACCCAAAAAACATAAAATTTCCTAAATTAATTTCATTACAAAAACAAATTTTAGCTTTTTGATAGGGGTGGGTTGTTGGTGTGATAGTGACGCGGAAGAAGGGTTGGGTTATTGTTGTGCGTTTGGTGGCGCGACAGATGGTGGTGGGAGTGGATGAGGGAGGTGAAGGAAAGGAAAGGGATGCTGTAGGAGTGATGGTGGATGTGTTGGAGGTGAAGTGGGAGTGGATAAGAGAGGTGACGAGGGAGGAGGAGGAGAGAGATGAGGAGAGAGCGAAGGGAGGAGTATTGATTGGTGAGGGTGGGTTGATTAGGTTGATTTTTAATGATTTTTTTATTGATAAGGCGGTTAGGTTGAATTMGGTGGGTTGTTGTTGTGGTGGCCGCGGTAAATGGTGGTGGTGGCAAAGGCGGCGACAAACGATGACAGCGGGAATGGGAGGCACGCAACAAGGTGGTTTCATTGGATGTGAAAGTGATGGTGGTGGCAGTGGTGATGGAGGCAGTAGCGACAGAGGCAGTGGATGGTGGTGGAGGCAGTAGCAACAGTAGCAAGGTGGTGGCAGTTGCAGTAGCTGTGGTCGGCCAGGTGTGAAGAGAGTGAAGTGGAGATAACGTGCACCGTTAAGTTGGAGGGGCAAAAACTTTATGTGGTAGTGATTCACTAAACTTTGCCAAATGTTGATATTTAAGTAAAATAAAAGCAAATCTAGGTATTTATTTTAAAAATGACCTTGAAACTAGGTATTTATTTCCAATTTTTCCTTAAAATTTTGATACTTCGTATTACTTACGGGGTGAATTATCTAGTTCTACTAATAAACCAAACATCTAGTCACGACGGTGGATATGATTACCCATTCTTTTCGATAACAAAATCATTTCCATTAAGCCAAACGGTCCTTCAATTCATCATTGTCTCAGGGCCCGCATTGGCATTAGTATAATATATAGATATCAATTATTTGTATTTTGTGGTTGCTAATTTGCTATGATATATCCCATGTTTTTCTCGACAGTAACTGATGAGTAATGACAAGAGCCTTGCTTGTTGATATATAATAGTATATATTCATGTAATCTCATTCCAACCAGGGAATTCGGTTCATTATTGATCGAAATACAATCATTATGGAAGATGATGCCAAAGATGATAGCAATAGTATGTCTGAAATTTTATTAATTAGCCCCTAATTTTGCTGTTTATTTTAGGGTGATTATTTAATTTGTTTCTTTCATTTACATTTGATTTAGTTTGCAAAATCAGTCCTAACTACTAACTCAGTACTACGCACTACTGTCTCTTATTCGAAACAGTTTTGCAGGAAAGTGATCGCATATATTTAACAAAAGCAATTGAAGAAGCTTATCAAGGATATGAACATGGAGATGGGTTTCCCTTTGGTGCTGTTGTTGTTTGTAACGACCAAGTAGTTGTCAGCTGTCATAACATGGTGTCTAAGCTCACCGACACGACTGCCCACGCAGAGGTTACCGCCATTAGACAGGTAACATGCGTGACCTAATACTACAGTGCTTGTTTGGTTAACATGAGAAGTAAATCTTCCTAGATAATTAATGAGCCAGAGTGATGTTGTTTGTAGGACTGTTAAAAAAAATTCGATCCGATGGTCCGCTGGATATCCAATCAGATTTTTAAGTTTCGGATATTTCGGATAAGATATGTGAAAAAATTTCAGATCGAATTCGGATCACAAATTTTAATTTTTCCAATATCTGAAATATCCGACTATTGTTTTTACTAGTGGGTTGTTTACTGCATTCAGTTGGGCTTTAGGGACCAAAAAGATGTACTATCTTCTCTTTCTCTCATCCCATGGTTTAATCTAGCCACCGTCTCGAGTCTCGACCTAGTAATGCTCATCTTCTTCATCTACTCCTGTTTTTTACTCTAAGTTAGCTAAAAATTGTTTTGGTTTTATTTTTATAATATGTTTGGCATTTGATAAATTGTTTTAAATGTTGAAATTCATCAAAAATATATACGAAGTAGTAGAAGTTAAGTGGAACTTATTCTGACAGTAGAACCAAAGTATATGTGTTCTAGTATATATTACTAGTTTTTATATGCACGCGATGCGTGCTTAGACATAAAAATAGTACAAAGTCAAATTCATCATGTATGTTTAGAGAAAATTAGCAATGAACAATAATTATTTATGTAAATATAATTATGTCTTGACTTCAAATTATATGTTTTATTCCAATTTGGAGTAAACCTTTCTTATTGATTTAAGTTTTCACTACATAAGTTACACAATAAATGCATTTTTCATTTTTAAATAAATAAGAGGAGAGGGTAATTTAGGCACATCAATTCATTAATTTTAAAACTCATCAAGGGTATTAATGTCATTTAAGAGAGGGGACACCATCCTCCTCCCTTCCCTTATATATATACTAGTATTTTTTTGCACGTTATGCGTGCATGTCAAACTAACGTATTTGTAAACATCAATTAGTTATTTGTTCGTGTTACAAACATTAGTACTAAATTTAATTTTATTTGTTATTACATCTTTAATCAATATTGTGTTTGTAGTTTGTTTGTAACAAATTTTTAAATATATTATTAAAAGTGGGATGTATAGAACGGAGGAAAACTTGTGCTTAAATAAAGTGAAAAAAAATTGTGTATAGTTTTGAATTTGATAAAGTAGAAAAGTTTGATTGACATAATAAAGAGTACGATACTAAATGATAGTCAACCTATAGTTAGGTTAAAATATTAAGTATGAGTAGTAAAATTCATGTTATGTTTTTCATTTTCCCTCTATTA
>SNQN01001134.1:68434-85757 GCA_008642245.1 Bassia scoparia | reverse complement strand
TAGAACCAAAGTATATGTGTTCTAGTATATATTATTCTTCTTCTTTTCATATTCTTTTAATAATTTGCATTATTTTTGTTTGATTTATCAAGTTTACAAAAAACCAATTGATGTTTTTATTAACTAGCTGATCTCTTTACTTAAGCAAATTGAATTTARTGTATGAGAAGGGAAAAATTAGACTGTAAAGTTCATCAGTAAAATTTTCTTAAAAAAAGGAAAAGGGTTAAAAAATTAGTAAATCGGATCAATCGGATATTTGGATATCCGAAATTTTGAATATCTGACTTTTTTTGGATCAGATTTTTACCGATCCAAAATTTCGGATCGGGAGATCGAATATCCGAAATAAACAATTCTAGTATGGTAGACTTTTTTTTATAATTACAAACTACAATAGTTAATTGTTTGGTAAAGACTTATTATGATGATTAAGGCTCCTTTGATTGGGTGTAAAAAAAATTTCAATGTAAAACAATTTTCAAGAAAAGAATTCTCATTATTTGGTTGCATCTAAAAAAAAGTGAAAAAAATAAGAAAAATAAAGGGAATCCAATGAGGTAGTGTGGAAAGAGTGTACCTAATAAGGGAGGAAAATAGTTTTCCTTTCATTCTGAAAGGAAAATAGTTTTCCATGATTGTAAGAGAAATTTTACCTCCATGATTGTAAAAGAAAATTTACTCTCATGGAAAATGGTTTTACACCATTTAGTCTACCAAACAATGTAAAATTAAAAAAGGAAGGAAAAAACTTTTAATGGAAAATATTTTACGCTCTATCAAACGGAGCCTAAGTTGTTCTCCTCCCAATTATTCTTGTAAGTCTAACCTAGTATTAAGAGCATGTTATTAGCTGTCTCTTATACACATCTAGATGTGTATAAGAGTTTTACGCTCTATCAAACGGAGCCTAAGTTGTTCTCCTCCCAATTATTCTTGTAAGTCTAACCTAGTATTAAGAGCATGTTATTAGAGCTTGATTGCTTTTACTACTTCTTCTATTTTATTTTATTTTTTAAAAAAAAACTTTCTCCATTTTCCATTAGAACATTAACACTGGTGCTCTCCTACAAGCTCTTCAAGCTAAGGAGTTCTCTAAAAAGAGAGAAATCGGAGAGCTCACTATACTCCAACAATGGGGCTTTCCCATTGCTCTTCGTGTACTCGATCTCTATGGAGAGAGCTTGGAAGGTTGCTCTTACCCAAGAGCAATGGGAGAGCTTGCTTATGGAATAAGATAAGAATATGTGTGCCTAAAATAAAACAAAATATTAAAAAATATATAAATTAAAAGGGAAATTTTATACGGTGGTCTCGAAGTTTCACCTTTTATAGTGACAATTAAAATTTTCCTATTCTACATAGTGGCTCTGAGATTTTGTAAATTACACATCGTGACCTCAAGTATTTTATTTTCCATATGGTGACATGCTAACATAACAAAAAATCCCCAACAACTAACCCACTCTACAAAACACCCCTCCACCACCTTTAATTTATCTCTCCTCCCTTACCTCCCAAGGGAAGCAACCCCTCATCACCACAAGCAGCCCCCCATCGAGCCATCATCCCACTCGCCAGTCAAATCAGTAGCCACCACCCACTTCATCAGTCACCACCCCACCCTACCCGCCACACACTTCACTAACCACCCCTATCCACGAAAAAGTTCTGCCTAGCCATAAAACCAACAGTCCCCACCACAAAACGCGCCGCCCATCAAGCACGTTGCTGGTTGTGCCGCCATTATTAAGGTTTTTTCGAAGGATTAGGATTAGGTTTTTTTTCCCAAATGGTTAGGGTTTTGGGTTTCTAGGTGAGGGTGAATGGTTGGGTTACTAGGTGAGCGTGGGTAGTTGTGTCGAAGGGTTAGGGGTAGTGCATTTCATGGTTAGGGTGGGTGGCGGATGGGTTTGTGGGGTTTCGTTTAGAGGTGGTTGGGTGTCAATGGTGAGGAGGAGATAGATTTCTACGGTGGAAATGGTGGGGGATGCATGCGGTGGGGGTTGCCTGCGATGGAGGGGGTCTGCAGTGGGGGTTAGTTGTTGCCCTTGGGAGGTATGGGAGGAGGGAGAAAGTTTGCGGTGGGTGGCTTTATAGAGTGGGTTAGGTTGTTGAGGGTTTTTGGTTAGGTTAGCTTATCACCATATGAAAAATAAAAAACTCGAGGCTACTATGTAGAATAGAAAAATTTTATTTGCTTTGTCAGCGCGTGTAAAAGGTGAAACCGAGGTCACCATATAGAATTTCCCAAATTAAAATAATACAAGAAACTCAAATTGAAAAGCTTATTGGAGAGCAAATCATTGTTACCCTCTCACATACATGGGTCAACTTCTCAATGTTTTTAGGGGGAAATGAGGAAGTGGACACCACATTTAACAATTAAATTAAACGGATGTTAGTAATTGGGGGTAAAAACGTACACATTTTGCAACTTAATTATTAGGAGGGTCTCATAAAATAAATGAATTTAATATGGGTTATTAGCAAATTAAACTTGGTGAATTTCATGGGGGTTATTTGCAAAAAATCCACCTTTTATCCTCTATCTTTTTCTCCTCTCAAAATTACCTAGGAGTTCTTGAATTTAGAAGTGTAGCGAATTATATATGAAACAAAGGAGGGTAAAAAATCACCCAATTGTGGGGGTAAAGAAATTATAAACCCACTTAATTATGAGATTCATCAAATTTTCCCAAGTGATTGATAGCTTCCGCAAGAAATTGTATGTTGAATGTTTTAATACAAAGGAGTGGTATTAGGGCTTGTTCTTTTGGGTTTAATTCTATGATAGTTTAATTAAGTTCAACCAACTTCGGTCAATTTCATCTCTCTTTACTTCAGTTCAGCTGTTATTGATATTATTTTATTATTATTATGTGAATATTACTGTACTCTTTTTTAGTCTAGCCAACTTTAACCAGCTTCACTCGACTTCAACCAACTTCAGCCCAAAAGAACATGTCCTTAGTATATGTATTGGTAATTCAATTCTTGTTGCTTGAATTATTGTTAGTATTTTGGATGTTCCCCTTTGTTATATTGCTTGTTTTTCCGACAATGTCAAATCCTTTGTGGGATAATCTATGTGATATATAAGATATTCTCTTGGCAAGGAGTGGTGGTGGTGATTTGTGTTTGGTGGTTCGTATTTGGTTGTTGTTGGTAATTTATTAATAATGGGTAGTTGTTTAAAAAAGTGGGAAAAAATGGATAATTGTTGACAAATTTATCTAAATACTCCCTTATTTTCCGTGTATCTACCCATTTTAAATTTACATGTTTGTCAATAATATATTTGTTTGACTACAAATATCTTCTATCGCATAGACTTCTATATGAATAATTTTCGGAGCTTATGAGGAATGAGTTTTGAACAGTAACTTCAACTTCAAATTTGATCCTTGAATCTTCATATTCTTTCCCCCTCATAAATGTATCCCGCCCTTGTGACTCATTTGCACGAAAAAAAACTCGAAGCTCTTATTCTTACTAGAAAATAATACTTCGCAAGAAATAATGACCTTTTTTTGTTATCAGGCATGCAAAACGCTCGATCGTACTGATCTTTCAGATTGCGAATTATACGCTTCTTGGTGAACGGCTGAATGTGGTTTGGTGCTATACGCAATTTTTCGGATAAAGTGAATATTCAAGCCCTTAACACCATTTATGCTACGATATATCTCTACTACTCATTTAGCTTGATCAACACTTCATATACATTTCTATTTCTAATAAACGAGAGCTTGGGTATGGGGCGAAAGCGAAGCGGCTAAGGCAATGGGTGTATTTTCATATCTGATGCATTGAGGGCACTGGAGTTTATGGTTCGCACGCGCGAACTCTAATCATACAAGCGCATGGGGAACTTAGCTATCATGGCCGACAAGTATTTCATCAGGAGATTAAGCCCAAATCTACCATGCACTAGATAGTGGTGTTGTAATGCAATGACTGTCAATTATATATGGATGAGCTAATTTATTTCACTTCACGTACCCTAAACGGGAGTCCTTACTCTATAATTACAATTACGATTGTATAATTAAAAGAGTATCTTGAACATTTATTCAATAACATCCTTCAATCTGTGCTGGGAATCACCGCGCAAAAACTCAAAGGTTGACCAGACACACCTTTTGTAAAAATATGTGCAAGTAGAAGTGAGTTGAAGTATACCGGACGATAAGATATTCATGAGGAACACTAAGAGAGTGTCGTTTGAAACGAAAGAGGGTACATATGCGCTTAGTAGCATGCAATGGAGCTTTTGAATTAAATATGAGTATTTTTTTAGGAAATTTGCGAATAACCCCCATTTTATAGCCATTTTGCGAATCTACCCCAATTCATTTGAAATTAAAAATAACCCCCACACTGTTCAACGTGTTAAGAGTATTACCAGGCATCCAACGTACCTTTCTGTACTTATCTCCGTTAATTGCTTAACGCGGAGATCGTTGAACTTTTATACCATATTACCGGCTCCCGAGAATCAATTGTGTTGAATATCGTCATCATTCCAGTCACTCTTCTGCACTGTGTCTTTGCTCATCTCGTACGACCTTCTTTGTGCGTCTTGCTAATGCTGTTCGCATAGCTTGTGTGTAATCGTCGTCTGCATGGCATTCAATTATTTCTGGACAGAAGGTTAAGATAGTTGTATGAGATGGGTGTATATGAGCGCGCAGTGGATAGTTGATTGTTCCGTTTTCGGCTTCAATTTGTTCACGGCGAAAAATTGTAAGCAAGTGATACAGGGGTATAGAGAGGTGAGTCGTGCGATGATGGTTGTGTGGGTTTCTGGGCTTCTCGGTTTTTCTGCTTCAAGTTGCGGTGCGTGTGCAAGAATTTCGGATTATTGTTTGTTGTCGCCGAGGTTTGTAGAGAACGGAGAAAGTGAGGGCAGCTGGAGATGGTCAAAGCGGCGACGTGTTGTAGTCTAGCTGCTAGAGCCAGTTGGTGGGCGAGGTGTCCTCTTCGTGAGCGAGTGTGAATGAACTAGATTTTAGAGAAATGTTGAGATTGAAGAAAAACCATGAAATAATACAGTGTTGAGAAGTGGATGTAGCAATTATTGGCGCAATTTCGAGAGTGAAGCCGTAGATATACAGGTGATTTGTGAGCTACTTGTGAAGTATTGCAATTATGGATGTGTTGTGTTGGCTTGTGGTGGTCGTGGAATTTTGGATGTTGCAAGTTGAGTGGTGCGAGTTGAGGTGACTGGGAGGAGTGGCGGTGACGGGGTGTGGAGTCGGGAAGAGATGATATCCGAATGATATGGTGCCTGCGAGCTATGGTTCAGAGTCTCGTAGAAGAGGGAGAAGGAGTCGTTGTGAATTGAAGGGGATTAAGATAGAAAAAAGGGGTGGGGCCACACCCTTATAGGCACTCTGTTAGAATAACGGAGATAATGAGAATAGGAGGGATATCCATTAAGTGGACAAAAGTGTGGGGTTTTGATTATTTTCAAATGAATTGTGGGGGGTAATTCGCAAGATAGGTCTATAGAAGTGTGGGTGGGGTTTGTGAGGTGTTGAATTAATGTGTCCCTTTTTTTTTACGATAAAAAAAGCCTCAGCTCTAGAAGTACGTACAACCTGTATACRAAGAAAATAATAATGAAGATCCCTCAAGTCTTTCATAGCAAATTGAGTGGCAAGCAGAGAAATACATCGAGGAACAACAMTAAGAAAATTGCCACTTTGCTAGTAATAATAATATTATCAACATATAAGAGAAGATATAAGATACAATAATCAATAATATAAGAACCTCTTCCACTCCCTGTTTAAGRATATTACTCTGATCTATTAATCAATAATATAATAAGAACCTTTTTAGGGTAAAATSATGATAATTGAAAGGAAATTTGTGGTTAACCACATCATGTTTTGCTTGTTTCATATCAAAATAACCACCTTAAATTTATTTTGCTWATTCATTTAACTCCCTTATATCATCAAATTTGATACATAAGTATACAATTGGAACTAAAACTTGCAACATGTGGGGCCCGTGCTTAAAAAATCCCACAAGACCTTTAAAATAATTGTAGGCATGCCCTAGCTGCAGCCCTACTCAGACATCCTCTAAGAGCACTTGTTATGGTGAGGAAATTTTCCTCTCCTCACTACTCTCTCTTACTTTCTCTCTCTTCCCACCCAATTTTTCTTCAACTTATATTTTTCTTCCACAACAATGAACAAAAAAGTTTTCTCACTACTCTCTCCTACTTTTTCCTATACCCCACCATATTTACACATCATCTTTAATTTTTTTCCCCTCCAATTTTTATAATAAACATATTGAAGTTAATAATATTTTGTAATTAATTAATCGCGATTAATTAATTAAATTAATAACAGTTTTGGAAAAAATTAAGAATTGAAGTTAAGTATTTTTTTTACGTTACACTTAATTAAGTTAGAATAATCGGAAAATAATTAATTAAATTAATAATAGTTTTGTTGAGAATTACCTTCAAATTGGAGGATTAACTTGTAGCCAAATAAGAGGAAAATAACAAGATAATTAATTTTTGTGATTTCTCAAAGTATATCAAGATATAGCAAAATGAGTGTCTATTTATAGAGGAGGAAAAAATATGACCGTTGGTAATTTTTGTTTTTTTTWWAATTTTTTTATAACGGCGAAAATGTATTTAAGAAAATATAGTCGTTGGGATTTAAAAGCTAAATTCTGATTGGCTCTTGGGCTGCAAAGTGCCGCGTGTCGCCTAGTGATTGGCTGGCCTGACACGCATGGCAATGCTACTCCCAGTTTTCTTTTTTGCTTTTTACACAGCCAGTGAGGCCCACAAAAGCACTGTTGACCTTTTTCTTCCTCTTGCTCCGAGCGTCTGCGTGATTCCTCTAATTTGAGGAACAATTTGTGCGCCACTATGAGATACAAAGTACAATTTCCTTGCTCAACCTTTTAGTTTTGAGGAATTTTTCCTTACCACTACCATTGCTCTAAGAAAAGTTAACGTGGTTTTGTCTTGAATAACACCCACACCTAATAATCCTCATTGTTTACACTAAAACAATGTCAGCGTTCGTCTCTTATAAATTTCATGCCAAACTCGAGCAGTTGATGACCCAAATTATGTTTACAACGTCAATTTTCAGCTCTGAAAAATTACATATCCAACTCGAGCAGTTGATGACCCAAATTATTGGTTTTGTTGGGTTTTTGAATAAACTATACAAGTTTAGCGGAAATATCAATAACCCTTAAAGATCTATACACATATTAATAATGAATCATAATATAGAATTATACATTTGATGCGTGCCTCCAAAAAGCCGATTCGATCAAGTTGTCYGATAAAGGACATCAAGTGATCGAAATCCCTCTAATGGTTAGCACACCACACAATCGAACCGCAGAGAGATTAGACAACTTAGATCACGAGCAAAGTGTTTTCCCACTTTCTCTCTCTCTTTAGATATTTACGTGATTATTGTGATGGTATTGAATTATGATGTATGCATACCCATACATATATAGTGAGGAATAGAATTACATATCTAACATATTTTGAATTCATCCTTAATTAGTTTGGAATGAAATCATCATATTGATTATGTTTGATTTCATTCCCAAACTATGACACTAATTCAGGAAGACCTAGATTCCTGACCTCTCATATCACTAATCAATGGATAGACCATAATATTATTATTGTGTCATGTACAACTGAATTTGGTCAACATATGTTCATCATGCGTACGACCTATAGGATTAGTATAGTGTAATAAGCTGCAAGTCTAAATATATTAACTTGCTAATTGATAGCGATTTCCAGCTAAACATACCAATTACTTATTTATACTAATTTATTATTATCCGCAACTTATCATATTAACTATTCTCAAGAGCTATGCACATTGATGAAGGACACACTCCAACAATCTCCACTTATCCTTCGAGCAGTGTACATATATATTCCTTTGTCACATGAATCTTTATTAGAATATAAGGTGAGATAACATGTCATATTCATATAACGTAATTATTTTGTTTCCTTAGTCAATTGTCTTTATGTCAGTCAATTTTTTATGGCAATTTTCGGAATTACAATTTAATTTATTTTGTCATTGGGTTTTTGGATTGAATGGTGTTGCTGTTATTAATTGACTAGTATGTGTTTTGCACGCGATGTTTGCTTGTCAATCAAAGAAATAAATATTTTAGATATTCTATGTTTTCCTTATACCAACAATTGATTAATTTTTTAATTTGTTTATTGATCTTTTATATTAATGTGGTTTATGATGTTCATTATATTTTACACAAAATTTAAATAATAATACATTAACATAATTTGCAACAACAATACAAAAAGAGAAAACAGTATTGAAAGGTTTTACGAAAAAAAAAATTACAAAAAAATATAAACGATAACAAAGATTGATGAAATTGATAATGAATTAAAATCTTTAATTAGTATACAATATCTATTATATAAGCGAGGGAGCTATGGTGTCCCCCCTATGAAATACTTATATACCCCTTATTTAACTTTTGCAAAAAACAATGTTTATTAAAAATTTATATTCCTTCTAATTTATAATTATTTTAAAAATAATTAATCAATCAAAAATTTAAATCTTAATTGATTCTATAAAACAAACAAAAAAAATACACATTCTTCTATTAGTCTTTAATTGAAATTCTTAATTGGTTGTCAAATAAAGTTCTCTAAATAATCAACAAATCAATCTTTCAATCTACCAACAAATTCCTTTAAACCTATGTCAAAATAGCAACATATATATATCACAACTCACTTGTAGTTAAATTTTCTCTTTTAATTCCAATTTCATCGAACAAACTAGATAAATTGAATATAAGAATATTCTCACAAAATATAAATTTTACTTCCTTGTAATGTCAGTATATACAAGATAACGTTCATCATTGTGGCTTCGTTTTAATTTATTGCTGGCATAAACGCAAACAAAATGCTTATTTCTATTCTGCCTTTCTCTAACTTTCCTCTCCTTCATAACCTAATGCTTGTATTATTGTGTTCCCTGCAACTATTTTTCTTCCTTAATTGTATGTGTTTCTCCACTTAACTGTCTTCAATTATTAAACCTATATTCGTTAATTACCAAATTTTGAATTATTCTCTTTGCGAGAATAATGAATCATATTCGTTTAGCAATAATGAAAGTTGTGCACACAGTACTTATAATTTTGAAAAATCCTTATCAATTTCTTGGTTCACATTAGATTATCATTAAATTGTCATCATTATGTCAACGTATTCATTTTTATTTTTTATACAATACTAAAATTCATCATAAAGATTCATATATTTAAAAATTTAAATTGAGTGGTAAGTAAAAAAAAAAACACCGCACGCATCGCGTGCAAATAAGACTAGTAATATATAAGTGAAATATCTCAACTATGATTAAAGGGGCTACAAAATTTGGAAAATAAAAAGTGGTTCTAAATAATAAGGTAAACACATGTACACATTGATGATCACGAAAGCTTCTCTAACGATGATCATGAAATGTTTTTTAAGTTACGAACCTAAAATTAGGAGAAGAATAAGAAGAAGAGAGACCAATTAGGGTGCGTTTGATTCAACTTAAATAAGCACTCTTGTGCTTATTTTAAAAAAATTCATATCAAATTAGATCAGAACAAATCAGATAAGAAAAAATCAGATAAGACAAGAAATATTAATATCACATAAGAAAAATTCAGATCAGATAAGAAAAATTATAATTATAATTATAAAAACAACTACAATAAYAATAATTCAGATCAGATTAAAAAATCAGATCTYGATAGAAAATTTCAGACGAATCAAACGCATCCTTAATGGTAGTGTATGAAATCAGAATTTGGATATTTATACACTCATTAAATGACTAAAATGAATATATTTGTGGAAAATATGTATAAATAGATGCATGACAATTAATTGATTTATGAATGAGAAATTTGATAAATTATAGATTTCAATTAATTTAATGTATTTGCGGAATATGTGAATTGATTGATTGAATCAAAAATCAATCAAGAAGTTCACTAATGAAACACTAATCAATATAGTTTTGACCATGTATATTMATGAATCAATTAGGAGCTTAATTGATTGATAATTAGCTATTAGTTATAAATGTCAAATTAATTTTTGTATGGAATGAAGAGGAGATCTACAAGTAATCAAGAATGAACGTCGCAAGGTCAACAATTATTACTCGTCACTACCAATTCCTTCATGGTACCAGACGCTCAACATTTTGGAAATTAATTTATATATAGATGTGTACTCTGCTCATTGATATAGGCCTACAAATCTCAAACCACACGATCTTGGTTCTAGGCTAAGAATATTTGTATAAACAATGTTTGATCTGATCTCA
Source organism: Bassia scoparia (assembly GCA_008642245.1). Classification (NCBI taxonomy): domain Eukaryota; kingdom Viridiplantae; phylum Streptophyta; class Magnoliopsida; order Caryophyllales; family Amaranthaceae; genus Bassia; species Bassia scoparia. The sequence continues at coordinate 75,354 of SNQN01001134.1, read as the reverse complement.
CTAATATCCAGACGCGTTATACGTAGAGCATGGATACTGAAAATTAATATTTATAACTATGGATTCCAACAACAAATCAATCGACTAATATGATTGAGTTCTTCTGTATAATGAGAATTACTGACGAATTGATATTATTCATCCAGTGACTCACACACTATTAAAAAGCACAGGTAAAGACATTAGTTTTTTCAAGAATTGTTTTCCTTACTATTTATTAAATTTTAATAGTTTCTAATATGAATAAATAATGATGTATTTGTTTGTTTTAATTCACTAATAGACCTTGTTATACGTGAGTACTAGATGTATTTGATGTAACATTAAAGCAGATTAAACAATTACTCCTAATGACTGCTCTATGAGAATCACTATTTTTATTTTAAAGTAAATAAATTATAGCTATTAAAATATCTGAGAAGTTTAAGTTCAAACTATGTTTAGTAATTGCAACGTTACAATTGAATTACAAATTTCGATCATATGTATGTCTCATGTGCATTGTTTGTGGTAATCAAGAGAGATAGGGATGTGAAAAATTGGTCTTTCTTGAAAATGCTCTTTAGAGAAGAATGTGGAACAGCTTTAACTATTGCGTTTGGTGCATGAATACTCAGAAGGTTTACGATCTTGATGTTATATGTGAAAAATGGAAAATATGGGGTACATTGCATGCAGATAATGACAATGGGATATACAGTTCCTTAGAAGCTTGTAGTGCAGGGAAGCGTATGAAAAGAACTATCTGAGATCAAATTAACAGGTACAAATACGAAGAGTGACATAAATTCCAGAGGTACTCTCGAGTATGATATAATAACGCACGGCATAAGCGCAAGAGTACATATCCCGTTATTTTACCCTTATGTTCCGGGCTACAATCAAAGAAAATCGGGTCATTTAGTGAGTTAGAAGCTTAGCAAATAATATCACAAAGTAAAGGACCACAACTATAACTTAGCAGAAATTCCACATGTACACTTAATCAAATTTAGACTGTTGATCATTATTATCTTAAGCAATTTACACTATTTCTATTGAGGATCAAGAGAAGAAGAGCACCATTCGAGTCATGCCATGGTACAACCTGAAGTAGTATCGTATACCCAAGATCATCATTGTCTTCATTACATCTCACTATGCAATTGTAAGTATATAGATCATCTGATAACTCACATAATTAACATACGTGACCAATTAGTCGGAATAGATTCCTTATACCAATCTATATGTAGTCTGTATTTTGTATACCCTCATAGATCCTCCATAAATTGATACCAATGATGTAGTGAGAGTAACTCCAGTCAATAGGGTTTGTCAGTCACACCCTGAAAATTCAACTACTACAAAAAAGACTAAAGAGTCATCAATTACTGGTAGAATGGCATTATTTTAAAATTAAATATCAATCATTGAATTGCAGCTTTTTCTCCAAGAATTAAGAAAAGGCAGTAAGTCTGTGGAGAACAAAGTAGTATGCCAGATGAGGAACACATTGCATGTATGAATGGCCAGGCACTAAGAGACTTTAATTTTGTTAACTTAGCATTTTGACATGAAAGGATCTACAATCAGGTTTAATAAGAACAATTTTTTGCATTGCATCGAATTTAGCTATATTTACAATGCATAAAATGAACAGATAAGGACTGCATTTGCTTGTTGCAATGGACAATAAACATACATGATAAGACAAAATTGATTACAACAACTTCCCAAGTGTGATTGCCTTCTCTAAGTCATATATCATTCCTATAGGCCCCATCTTCCATGTCTCTACCTACGAAGGTATGAGCATCAATAACTCAATCATACCTGCCACCCATACAGTCCTCTAGTTGAATCAACTCACACGGTCTCATGCAATGAAAACATTATGCTAGTAGTCCAAACTTATCATGTTAAAGGAACAGGATACTACGCAATGAAGATAAAATCAAAATAAAGTTGAACCTACTAACAATTTATCTAATTCCACTACAAATTATGCAAGTGCTAACTCTATCAGCTAGTTTGCGCACACTTAGCCTAGATTCGCAGGGCTTGAAATTTTCTTTTCAGGATGATTGAACAATGGATGCAGGGAAGTTCCGCTGCTTTGCAATCACAAACTTTCACTCAATTTCTTATTGGTAGTAAGCAGAAATTAATTAATTTCAGAAATGCAAGCCAATAGAATCATACATCAAACACTTGCATGCATATACTACATAATCAAGATGTGGCCTTGTAAATGGGGATTACCAGAAATAGAAGGAAAAAAGAAGAAATGTCGATTTCATCTTCAAAACCTATCAATTTTTTGTCTTTTTGTTGAATTGTTTCACCACATCAACTAATTTTATGCCCCAAAACCTGAAATTAACAACAATAACATGATACCTTAGACACTAATTAGATCAATTATAAACCCTCGATCTAGAAAAAGTCGAACTTCAAGAACTAACATGGAATCTACTTCAAACTGCTACTTGTTGCTTTCACTTTGTTCAAACTGCAATCGATAAATAGACTAAAAAAAAAAACAAATCAAACCAAGCAAATTCATACAAACTCACACGGAAATCAAGCAAAATAACAATAAACCATGAAACCCTAATTCAACCAAATAACATAGAAATTTCAATTTTAATTCAAAATGCCCCAATCTGAATCCTAATTCACCTCCAAGATCAGATTCCTTAAATCAACGCACTCATAACAAAATTACTACCAAGATCAATTTCCTCCAACCTTTATTATTCTCTATACACTGGAAAATATTAGGAAAAGCCTTAAAAAACAAAATGAACAGGAAGATTGAAGAAATTAAGCAAGGAGCATTCCTCAAAATGCCAACAACCTTTTAAAAACAATATGCTTAAATCAACTATATTCCAATTTGCTAATTCTAATTAGAATAGCCTTAAAATATTTAGATCAACTCTCATAAATTCACAATCAAACACTCAAAACAGAAATCATATTTCAAATCAAATAATCAAAAATTGAAACAAGATTACCGAGATCAATAATCAACCACATTCCTAATCTAGCTAAACCCTACTCAAAATGAAAATCACGAACCTTCAAAATCAAAATTAAACCTCAAGACACGAATTAAAATTTTCAAGTCTAAATCAAACGAAAAACACTAAATAAGAATGACTAACCATGATGATGAGAGAGTTGCAATAGTGCGTGTATTCGTACATAATAATCCCCTTCTAAAATTTTGATTTCCTGTATTTGACAAACTTCAAAGTAACCTGCAATGAATTTTAGCAAAATTAGTCATCTAAATTGATATTTGTATATTTGTACATAATCTAGTACTTATCCCTTGCAGAAAGGCAGTTAAAAGTATGGTTTATAACGAGATTTTTGATCCATGTCATGTTCAAGTGATGCTAGATAAATTAATTTGAATTTCAATTTTCTGACGAACTTTGTCATATATTCATCAACGAAACCAATCTGGTCATTTAATATCATTCTCTTGTTTAGGGCACCAAACTTAACTATAAAGAAATAATTATTACCTAATGATCTTTTTTAACTTTAGTTTAAATTGATCAAGTGAAATCAAACAAAATCAACAACACAACAACTTAATTTAGAATAATAATTTGGGCACATGTTAGCACATTGTTGAAATTGTTGGCGAATGAGATTCCCTTGTCAGTGGAGCATTTCTTTAAAAAAGACCAAACATTACTAAATCCAAGCTAATAATTTGTTGTTATTTCATAGTAGTCAACGAGTTTTTGTTTGCCTATATTCTTAATTGCAATTTAACTAACAATGATCAATTTTAACACCATTTGATTTATATCGCAGAGTTTACAGGATGCTATAAATTATCAATAAATGCAGATATTTGCAGAAAATGATCAATAAACTCTACATTTAAAATAATCGCATCATGTAAAGTATTGATTTGCATAAGCCACCAAGTTTATATGGCTCAGATATTTGCAGTTAGTTATTAATTGCAATTCAAATAACAAAAAGATTTCACATCAAGCCAAGTAGTAAGACATAAAGCACCTCATCAGCCTACCTGAGGAAGATGGCAACAATAACAACACTGATATGAATGCGGCCAGCTTTTCGGTAACAGGTACAACGCTGAAAAGCAATCAGAGGATGAAAATTGTGATTAAAACTGTTAATATCTAGTGACTTTACTCCATAGTTTACATACATAACTGAACTCTGTGTCCCGCTTGCAAACTTGAGCTTCTCACACCACACCATCCTAGAGTCAACCCAACAACTTCATGTCAAGCATCCATACAGATCAATATATCATACACTCCCTCAACACCAAACAGTGTAATAACCCAACCAAAGGACTATGACCAATTATAGCATGTATGGATCAATGATATTATAATGCTGCAAGTTTTGTAAATATTGAATCTTTAAGATCGTACTCTGTTATATAAACAACTTCAAATTTCCATCCTTTCTCTGCGAGTACCTTTTATACATGTCAAGTATCAGACACCATAGTATAGTATGATAATTAATATGATCAATGCAAGTCGAAACATGTTGCACACCATAATAGGGTTGTAGTAAAACAAATAAACTCTGACAATTTGGCAACCACTATCCAAAAACAAAGCTAAAAAAGAGCGAATAACTTACGACAAGCTTAATTTTCAACATGTCATCAACTTACCCCAGATCAGTCATACTCTATGATATTATAATCAAACACACATAGATTAATTCTTTAATACAAAATATGGAAAGATTTCTAACCGTTCTTCTTCATAATAAGCAAACATAAACCATACTTTGCAAATCAATAAAAATATTCTAAAACCCACACTAAAGTTGCCAATAGCAATCTGAAATCAATCAAACCAAGATCATTTATCAGTCATTTGATCTATGAAACAACGAATTCAATAATAACTATGAAACGAGATTAAAATTCAAATTTTAAACGAAATTCTTTTGACCTAAAATCGATTGTCAATGAAAAACTCAAAATCGAACCAAAACAAAACAAGAAAAACAAATTACCTTGGTTGGAGTTATCTCCCCTTCCATAAATCCAAAACGTTAAACAATCCAGAAGGGTAACAGCACCTAGTATCTCCACCTTGGGTAGCACTTTTTTCTGCGAAAAAGAACCAAAAGAGAGAAAAGTGGAAGATTTGGGAGCTCTTAGCTTCTCAATATGCACGAGAACTAAAGAAAGGAGCAAAAGAGAGAAGGGTGGCAGTTTTCACACACCAACAATGGGGCTACGAGCTTAAAAGAGAGCACTTCATTGGTGGTAGGAGGTGTGAGGGGGATGACTGAGTGAAGCTAATGACAATAGGGTTTCAACGCATGTGGGTTAGCTATGAATGTGGGTCTCGGGCTATGGACTTCTGAAAGTGGCGTGAGTGTGGGCTTCTGGGGGTAGCAAATATGGTGGGCAAAGGAAGTGGGCTGCTGGGAATGGATCCAACTGAGGTGGCATGTTGTGGGGTACCCTTTACTATTCATCGTTTCATTTGAACAGTAAGGGGTTACTCCCTTTTTATATTGTAAGGATAGGATTTGGTAAAGAAAAAGGGAAAAATAAATAGAGTCAACTTGAGTTGAGCACTACAGTTATGATATGAGCATAGTGTAATGAGTGGTTTGAGCGTTTGAGAGAGATAGTGACTAGTGAGCGGTGAAAAATTTTGGATTTAGGGTTTCTTTTTAACTGATTTGACTAAAGTGAGAAATGGGCCAGCCAATTTAGGAGATTGTATACTTATTCATGGGTCATGGCCTCAGAAATGTATACTCGTATATGAGTATTTTTTTATGTAAAAATATTATTGTATATATTAAAATATTCAAAATATTGTAATATATCTAGTAGCTCGCGAGGTTAAACGAGTCGAGTTGGGATTTGCTCAACTTGATCCGTTAAAATACCGAGTCGAGCACGAGCTCGAACCGAGGCAAACTCGACGTCGATCAAAGCGTTCCCGACTGGTTGAATAAGCACCTCTAGTTTCATATAGGAGCAAATGATGATTTTCATTCTTTGAATTTGTCGTGAGCCTTTAAGTTGAATATGATCTATTTGAGTTGAATTAATGCTTAAGACAATTGGGCTATTGGATCCATAGTGCTTGAGTAGGTGCATTACTTGATGGACTGACAGGAGTCCACATTCAAAGCAGATACTACGACCCACCTAATAGCCGCATTAGTATACAATAGGTCTTTATAGTCGGATCATTGTGGTCCCAGATAATGTTCATTCCGAAACTAGAAATGTTTATTTCGAAATAGAAATGTTATTTTTCGAAATACAAGTGTTCATTTTCAGATATGAACATTTTACACTTGAAAATGAACATTTTACATGTTGAGATGCATTTTTAGTTTCGAAAATGAACATTTGTCCGGGACCATGATAAGGACTATGGTCCGGTCCATAATAGAATTTGCGAGTTACAAGACACATGCATCGTAAGGCTCGTAGGCTTAGACAGACTGTTCTGGGCCCAAGGTGCCGAGCAAGGCAACATAACACTTTTTTTTTTTTTTTTTCTGATCAGATCGGAAAATTTCTCATCTCATTTGATTTTTTTTCCGATAATATTAGAGTGCTTTAAATAAATTGAACTGAACACAACTTTAGTTTGTTGAACAAAGTTTCTTCACACACGCCAAGAATAGTTAGTGTGGCCGCTAAGTGTAGAAATTCCCATTCCATCATCCTCATTGTTTATAACTCAATTTTCGGCTCCGAAAATTTCATATCGAACTCGAGCATTTAATGACCAATTGATTGGTTTCCATGCCAACGTGACACTCAAGGTTTGGAAGGGTGGATAATAAGGAGATTAGCATCTTTGGTAGACATGAAAGGGATTGCACTTCTATAGATGAGAATGGTGACACAAACTCACTAGTGTCTTTTCATCCAAACG